>JAAXOA010002925.1:0-12321 GCA_036561885.1 Salina celebensis
GTAACAACAAAACCAAAAAACCATTATAATTACATCCTTACATCCAACTTGTCACCATTTTCTTCCTCCACACATCTGTCGCAGTCGCTCCACAATCATTTTAGGGTTTAATGAATTTTCGAGGAAAAACCGTGGACTGATGCAGTTTATCATTCTATCTAAAAGAGGCATCTAGATTATCATCAGATCCATTGAGAAAAAAAACCCGCAAGGATAGTTTATGGAGGATGGATGGTGTTGCTTAGTCATAATGAAAATACCTTACTGATGTTTCTTATCTCGGGGTTGAGTACGTGTAGACATTTCTGTTTGTGTAATTAATAATTCGGTGAATAAGAGAGTTGAGTTGTGAGCCAGTCGTGATGATCAAACTTTGTACAGGGAAAGTTAATGGAAAAAATACAGAACAAAAACGAGAGCAAGTCGAGCGTGAGATTACTCTCCTTCATTAACTCTGTTCTTGTTCACGGAATCATCACAAAACCGGGATTTCGTTTTTTCTTCAATTTAGGTTTTTTTTTTTCGCACACATATGGTAAAATGAAATATAATACGAAAAATGTTTAGACAAAATTTTTGTATGGAGTAATGATACGAAAATTGTTAATAAGTCTGCGGGCTCTTCTGGTTTCGGATTACCCCAGTGCGAAAAGTAAATTGCATGTGGATTTTTTGACAGTTTAAACACAGCTTTTTAATAAGTTAGTCATGAAAAGGAGTCAAGTTTGATAAAATTTAAACTTTATGACTGACAATCAAGACCGGAAAGTATGTAGTGCTGGGTATTGTTGGAGAGATAGGCTCAATGGAAGAAAAAAACGCTTTTGTGTGGAATGCACCCTGCTGCTGCAATTAATGAACACACGCACACGCTTAGGAATGAGAGTAGAAGGGTATGAAGTGCATAGTACGCATAGTTTTGTATCGGTTTTTTTGTGAAATATTTTGAGTTATGTGTACCTCATGCCTGTTTACCACACAAGCGTTTTGATTAAATGGAGGAGTCTAAATGGCAATGCTACTTTCCTGGTTTGATACAATTAAAAAAGTATGTTTGGCTGTTGAGGTTTTCTTCGACTCATTAGAAATTCCATATTTAGAATACAAGAATGTGGTCATGAGTGTTGGCATGATTTGATGAATTGCAGGAGCAAACTCATAATTCTTAATTTCTGTGTGGATGAGTTGAAAAGTTGTAGAAAAAAATATGTTTTTGGTAGTGACAAGTCGACTTACCGGGATTCATAGGAAGTCCATTCATGGGATGTGGGTAGTGGTGATGAGAGTGTTGGAGGGGACTCCCTCCGTTCAGGTATGGACTGGAGGACCATGGGAGGTGATGTTGACTCGAGTTTTGTTGGTTTGCAGCTGCTGCTGCGGCAGCGGCTGCAGCCGCTGCATGATGGTGACTCCCTCCACCTCCACCCGATGAGTTACTGGAGGAGGTTTGTATACTGTGCGCGTGCGCATGGTGGTGGTGGGAGAGGGGAGGGGATGTGACCTATGGTAAACAAAAACAAAACATGTTTTACATTTAGTTATCATATCTAATCCCCGTCACCCGTGAAAAAAATCTGTGCGACCAAAACATTCACAAATCATTTGATGAGTTTTCTATCAAGCGCCATCAATCAAATAGAAAAATCTCTGCAAAGTGTCTTGGAGGCAGATTAGCTACAAAAATGCTTTTCGTTCATAAAAGTTCTTCCAGTGTTCATACAGCCAACAATAGATTTCATTGTTAAAAAAATGATAATCACATAACAGCAAGAACTCACAGCGCCGTGGCATTTTCTTTTAAGAATGAATACGTAGTAAGCATATTTTTCAATATCTTCAAACAAACAACTTCTCTGTCCAGCTGTCAAATATTAATGCCTTGAGCATCTTCGCTCTTTTCTCTTTCTGAATGGACTTTAGCTAAAAGAAATTTTCATATTGGATCTTTGTTTCTTTCGGATTGGTTCGTGCCCATGAGTGCAACAATGATTATTAGAGAGAAAAAAAAATCATTTGTGAATATTTTTGTTCGCTGACAAGAAAAGAAACACGGTTTTGGCAAATTGTGGGCTGTATCTTACCGGCCCCCACGGATTGACATCCCACGGGGTATGGTGGGGATAGTTGCTGCATCAAGTACTTCATGTCTTCATTTCCATTACCAGCCCTGTAGTCCATCATCACCCATAACCCTGCAAATAAACAAAAAAACATACATGTATTAAAACACTCCATTTAATTCTCAATTTGTTCTGGTATTACACGTCAAACGCTAACAATTTTGTACAATTATGCGCATAGCTCACATTACTTTTTTTTTCTCGGACATATTTCCAAATGAAAATTACTTGGACACTATCAAAATCCTTGATCTGTACTGTTCACACAAAATGGGCTGGCAAAAGCGTATAGCATTTCAATTTATTTCAGAGTTGCGCATTATCTAAGGTAATATATTTTTCCCAGTATAAAAACAAAGATCTGTTAAGATAGTACGGGTTCTTTTTTGATATGATAAGTGAGTACAAACACGCTTCTCGTGTGTTTCATCTTTTAAAACTCATAAACTCAACGTATCACCTAACTTTTTTATAAACACACACTCAAGACGTCTACTTTTTTTGGTGAAGATACCAGTTCAGATATTGTTGTGTAGGTTTGCAAGCATATTTATTACGAGAGCTGTAGTAAATCGTAATTTAGCTTTTTTTATCTTTATTAATATTTCCGGTTGTTGTATATGAGCTATATTTTATTCTGTCGGTATTAACCATGCAGGGTTATTGTTTTCCTTTTGTAAAATATGAGTATCTGTTTTCACATACTTAAAAGCGTATAAAAATTACGCTTTTTTGATGAAGTTGTACAAGAAAGAATAAAAACTTTTGAATTACTAGTGTAGTTTTAACAGAACAAAAAAAACAGTACCGGTGATGCATCATATTCATGTCTTTTGTATTGTTACAAACACGGTTTATATTAGTTACCACCCTCTTGTAGGAAAACGCATCTAGAATTATCATCTAGCGTGTTTTTTTCTGTTTTTATCAAATTAACACTTTGTCATAATTCATCATACTAAAGTGCGCACATTTGGACTGCGATTGCCAAATAACGTGCATTAAGGCGAATATTAAATTTTCCAATTCATCAATTTATTTTTCAACTAGTCACACTAACGAGAGAGAAGTTAACTAACCAAAACGCGCTTTGAAATATACAACAACAAAAAATCTCCCCTTTTCGGTGTTTCAAACAGAAATACACATTGGTTCTCCCAAATGAGACCCTAATTAGCCACGAATGATACTTTACTGTCAAAAAGAGAAGTAATACATGTTATATCTTCTCTTTTTTATGAATTTCTTTTTTTTTCCAGTGACAAAATCATCAACAAACGGACAGGGTAGAAAGATAGCAAGTCGCTCTTTGTTGAATTTATTTTTCCCCAGAACATTTTGTGAAGGGTACTCAATCATAGTATAAATAACTTGATTAAAATAAACATACAAAAAAGTATAATATTTGAATGAGCAGCAGTGTTGGTAGTAGCTGTACATTTACTTTTGTTGTTAGATTATCCTCTTATCTTCCCGTTCTTACACAAAAATCAAAAACTCTCCACAATAGAAATGTATAAGCCTCTGTTTGCTTTTTGCATTCAAGTCGCTGACAATCAGTGCTTGTATGTTTGCTTAGTCAACCAATAGGAGGAAAAACCTTACGTAGTGTATTTTTTCATACGGATGAATTCAATTGAAAAATGTGTAAATCTCGTCCAGCTCTTTAAATACATGCTACTTTTCCATACACAATTTAATCTGTGAATGGACTCGGTTCTGTTATGTTAAAGAATTAGTTGGTTTGGGAAAATATTGGCGGAAAATACTCCAAAACTGTATACTCATATCCCCTCCATTTGCGAGCTAAATCTTTGACAGATTTTGGTTTGTTACACGTTACACCATCATTATCCAATCTGTGCAAAAAATGCGCAGTTATGAATGTTCTCTAAAGTACCGTATTAGTATCCCATTAACTGTTTCAAACTAGCAATTACAAATCATCATTAAAATTTTGGTTATTTTTCTCCAAGCCTCATAAAAGTGTCGCGGCCAAGAAAACTAATATTTTTCCCCCCTGAGAATTTATATGCATACCAATAAGAAAAGGCCGTAACTAACATTTTTTTCATTGTTATCCAAGAAGTAAACCAAGTTGAGGAATTTTTTTCATAAAATATATGAAAAAAAAACTCTCACTTGTCTGAGTTTGATAATATGATGGCGCGCCATCACCCATCCATTCATCACACAGTCCATCTCTCTCCCTCACCCAACAGCAATGTCAAATAAAATGATTTACCTGATTCATCAACACATCACATCACTTTGAACTTGCAAATCCTTCCTTTTCAGTTTAAATTACCCAATTTGCAGAGACAAAAAAGGAACGACTTGTAATCGAGCTTGACCAACTTCAAAATACACTCTTCATTTACGCTTTTGCATGAAATCTTTACAGTAACCTGTGCGCGGAGCTCCACACCAAAAGACTCTCAGGTGTGTATAAAATATCTTCATGTTATTCAAAAAATCATTCTTTATAACTTACACTGTCGTGAGCATCAACGAAAAAACATTATGATGACGATGTATATGATGCACCCAACAAAATATTATTTATTTAAACATATTATGAACACCACCTTTAAGGTAGATTCGTTTTTTACAAGAGATCTCTTATGAGTTAACTTTTATCATGTTTTCTACACCATGCATCACGACAAGTTTCACGTTCGTTTTTCATAGTCATGCATATTCATGCAGAAGAATACGTCTAGCCTGTTCAGTGCAAAATAACAAATGGTAAACCACAGAGGATTATTACGCGCTCTTTTCTGTGCATTTGACTGTCACACTTTGTTACAAGTAACAATTATTTTTTTTTCAAAAATCTTTTAATCTTGTCGTTGTCTTTGTCTATAAGACTGAAAAGTGTGAAGGACAAGCGCTCAAAAAAGTGTAATTTGGTCAGTAACACAATTACACACACTTTGTGTTCGCGTATAAAAGCGAAAGCTTGTAAAATGTGAAGATATTTTGAAAAAAGTTTAAAATAATACTCTTGTTTAATATTATATATGACGAAAATTCGCAATGATGTCACCGTTGTGTCACTGTGCGTAATACAGCTGCAGGAGACGATTTTTTAAGATGAACAAATGAGGATCATTCATGTAAAACGATACGCATTAAATAATTTCTCATCATGATACGTCAAGATGAACATGTAATCTCATTTTAATAACGAGTACGGTTTATTAAATTGAATGAACAAGATTTTTTTTTGCAATTACAGCGCAAACAAAAAAAAAGCGAGGAGCTTAGTTATGATCAGCGTGTAAATAAGTGTGCACGTCTAATGAAGACTAGATTTTTTTTTGCGTGAGTGTGTATGTAAACTTGTAAGCAAAGGTGTATTTGCACAGTTTAAAAAGAGAGTAATAAGCCACCCAAATTTTTATTAGCCCATTGACTCAAAACCTGATTCATTATTCGGCTGCTGTGCTGGGTGACTGGCCGATGGAGGACTCCTCAAAAGACTGATTATTTGCTATGAAAGATGACAAGATACGAGCGGATGGGTGCTACCGCTCTTACACTTGCAGTCTGTGTCTAATAAAAATTTTGAAAAATTATTGTCTTGAGAGTGTGTACAAGTTTGTTGTGTGTAGCAAGGTTTTCAATTAACGAGATCAGCAGTGTTCATTCACTTGTAGCCAAAAATTAGAGCTTCCTTTTCTTGTAAAAGCGTGTTTTTTTACTGTTTTTGTACAAGATTGGTGTACAAATTATTTTAAAATATAATCATATATGTGCATAAATATGATAAATGTTGATTAATAAAACATTATATGCAAATTAACTCTTTTGCAGTCAAGTAGCTAGCCTTATGGAGTACATATGGGGCATACATGATTACACCGAATTGCAAACCTCACTGACAGTTGGGGAAAAAAAACTTGTATGCATATTAGCTGTTGCAGTGTATGAAAAACAAGTAATCAGATACAAAATCCATACACAACCTATTAATTAACTGGATAACTTACACAGCTACCGACTGCGGTGTGATGTAACAAACGAACCAATCAAAATAATGATTTTTTTTTCGCTTTTTCAAAGACAAAATGCACAGGGAGAATAAAAAACCGGTGGTGTTACAACTACAACCCGCATACGTGAAATATTTACAGCTTCAAACCGGAACTCTTTCTGTATTGCACGTGTTTGTATCGTATAAAAAGAGCTACTGGGAAGCTTTCCGATATTGAAATCAAGAAAAGTAAACTGGCTGGTTTTAAACCTTTTGTATTTCCGATTTCAACCGTGAATTGTAAGTTATTTTTATAAATATTAATACACAAAAGAAAAACTGCACAAGGCTTGACTAGTAACTGTTATAAGGATTATGTGTAAACAAACCCGATTGCTGATTTAAACTTGTTTTTACTCTTGGTGCTAATTTGAAGGATTACGCATTTATATATAAAAAAAATTGCTGTTGTATATTCTGCTTACCTTTGGCAGGTGATTAGATGTGCTTCAAAGCTCCTGTAATGTTTCTTTCTTAGTTAAAAACGAAAAAAAGATGACTACTTGTCAATTAAACCTAGACTTACAACCTAATACAAACTAAATAAATAAAATTGTTTCGAAAAAATTAGCAGCCACAACACTTTTAACACACACTTTGGTTGTATTCTTTCAATTAAAACATTAGCTGTTCTGTTAATTATGTTGTTAACTTTGGCATTTGAATAGGCCTTGCTATGTAGATTGCAAACGTACTTTTTGCATAATGAGATTCATGCAAAACTTGCAAAAGTTAATTTTTTGGCACAACTAAGAATTCACAAGGAAATCGATCTGCAATCTATCATAACCATTTTTTTGGCTACTGACAGTTTACAAAGGATAATATTCTAATGTTATGCACTAATACAACTTTGTCTATAAAAGTCAATGGAACAAAATGTCACCCGTCAGAGTTATCCTTTTCCTGATAATCTCAAGAAATCTCAGTTAGCAAACTTGTTCAACATTAACAAAAAGAAACAGTTCCTCTTGTCACCAGCAGCATTTCAGAAGATGTGTTTTTGTTAGGCACCTCGTATATAAAAAGTCGCAAATAATGACCCGCCGAGTCGAACTAGTTTCCTCACTGTCAATAACCCAATCAAGTGCATTCAAGACTGAGACTCGTTGTTGTTTATTTTGCAAGAGTCACACAACAACTTGGTCATCAAGAGCACAAGTCTTGACAAGTGCAAAAGTAATGTTAAAACGGATGCACTGTCTGGTAAGCTGTCAGCAAGTGACACTTCGCGATATGCGGGGTAACTTGCTTGGTGAATAAATAAAGATCACTTTTTTATATTCTTTTCTTATCTTTTCAAAATCCTTTCCAGTTTGAATTGTTCACAGACGATTATTTTTTTTCGAAAAACACGACAGGAGTAGTTTTTTGTGTCAGTGCACTTAACGATGTTATCTTTTGAACTGGTCAAANAAAACACGACAGGAGTAGTTTTTTGTGTCAGTGCACTTAACGATGTTATCTTTTGAACTGGTCAAAACGTTGAATGAATATTTTATAGCGGATAAAAAAAGCACATTGCCGGAAACAGGTTGACAACCGATTGACTGATTAGAAACTTTACGATTGAGAGATTTTATTTTTGTTTCATTCAGTAAAAATTAGCATGAGTGACTTTTTTTTGTTTATTCATATAAAAACTTTTGAAAAGTGTCTCTGTTCAAGATTGACTTTAAGAAGGGACCACAACGTGATGGTAATGTTGAGGTGTTGTTGTTGACGCTGGTGTTTCTCGTGATGACCACAGAACTACAAAAACACACATGATAAATGTGATATACTTTTTATCCAGAGCCAACTGGAGGAGCAACGAGCAGCAGCATTTTATCTTGTTCAACCACTACTACGACAATATCAAGTGATGATATACGCGATCTGTTTCTCCAGGAGAAAAAAATTTTCACTCACACATGCTCTACCAGGTATGTATTATATTTTTTCTCTTTTTTTCGGCTACACATCTAATATTCGTGATTTTAGCGAAAAAAAAGAATACCATGTAAAGATTATATGTTTGAATAAAAAAGGGTTGCTGTTGCTGGAGAAGTGGTAATCTGAATGCATGTGTGTCTCTGGAAGCAAACTATGTACGATGTACTAAGGCTCTGAATATTTGTGTGTGTTGTGTTGGCAGACCGAGAATAATAATAATTTTTTTCAAATGTTTGCTTCTTCTATAAGTGTATTGTACTGGCTGGCGCAGGCAAGATGAATCGGAACACACACACACACACACATACTCTCGCGTGTACGTAACAACTGACTGAATAACAAAAATCTTTTTCATAGCTGTCGTGAGATGAGCGGTAGTGGAGCTAGTTCAGAGTTTGATTATTTTGAAGATGTGTATGGGTAAGTTAGGAGTTTGTGGTGGTTTTCATATAAATTTTTGTTTTTTAACGTGAACGGATACGGTTGAAGTAGACATGACGGTGTATTGTTGCATGTGCTGACATGTATCAGCCCTATGAAGAGGTTCAGCCTTTTTTCCAAATGCGCCATTGACGAACCCACCCTTTTCTGTAAGAGTAGTGTCTTATCATTGGGCCTAGTTTGACGCGAGCTCCGCCCTGGGTCGGGTTACACAATCGGTTGTATTGTGACCAGGACACATGGCCTGGATAGAGCTCAAGAGGCACGACATGGTTAACAATTTTTACGTGAGAATGAATACTCTGTAAAGATATTTTTTGGGGTTTTAAAGAATTGTTGAACAGCTTTTTCTCTTACGGATTTTTTTTATACTTACGAGAAGGTTAGAGAAAAACTGATGAGAGAGTAATATGGGTTGTGTTGAAGCGTGAGGTTTACGCTGCAGACGACGTTTGAAGTTGGTTGTGTACAGAGCTAAAGCTTTTTCTCTTACGGAATTTTTTTTATACTTACGAGAAGGTTAGAGAAAAACTGATGAGAGAGTAATATGGGTTGTGTTGAAGCGTGAGGTTTACGCTGCAGACGACGTTTGAAGTTGGTTGTGTACAGAGCTAGAGCGTTGATGAGAAAAACGCTGTATGAAACTTGACATGGATGGGATGCAATGCAAAAGCTTTTCTTGAATGTGGTCTGCGAATCTAGCATGATAAAAACTATTTTTCTATGGGGTGACCGAAGATTTTCGTGTAGAACTAGTCTAGAGAAATGTTTTCGGCGGACGGATAGTAAGAAAAAAGGAAATGCTAGACAGGTTGGCGAGCTACTGGGGGAACTCTAGATTGGGAAAGGAAACAGGCAATGTATAGGAAGTCGGAAGTAGTTGTTGGTTTCGTTGGAACGATGGGTGTGTCGCCTTTCGGAGAGTCTTGCAAACTTTTCCGGGGAAGTTGTGATATGTGACGGTGGTGGTGGATTGTGCCTTTGTCATTTTTCTTCAGGGTTTAAACACTGATTCTAGAGAAATCTTTATAACTTTAAATGGTTTACAGAGATTAAAGCGAATTGAATGATTCAATTTACGAGAAAGTTTCAATTATATTTTTCACAGGTTGAAATGACCCTTAAAGTCAATTCTAAACGAAAAAACGGGATCAAGCAGTGAAAATCAAGGTGTATCAAAGTCAGTTATCAATGGACAGAAAGAAAAAAAAACCAACAATCTAAACCAATAAATAACAACATAACTTCTCAACACAATACCATTTTCACCCATCATCCTCTATTGAACACTTTATCATTATTTTGCTACCTTTTTTTTCTTTCCACAAGAAAAAGACGCATCACGGTTTACTGCACAGGTCAGGGAGTGCAGTTGCAATGATAACTTTTGATTTCTTTTTCCGATTACAAAGCCACCACACTGCTCTATTCCCGACAGAATTGTTACGGATGGCTTTTTATGATACTAACTTGAACAATAAACTGACTTGTTACGTTTACGGTAATGATTATAACTCTTCTGATTTCTTTTTTTCGTTTTCGTTCAAACAGTGATACCAAATTGACAAAAAGAAGCCCAATAGAAAAAAAAAGTCATTGATTGACTGTCACGATGACCTCCCATTGTTGATAACCTATTTTTATTTATTAACGCTTCAACCCTTTTTTTTATATCTAAACCATACAATTATCTATTTTTCCCATATCAGCCACATCTTCTACTGATATAAAAAAAATACTCAGGCAAAACTCGTTCATTTACTTTTCTACCTACCTAAACTTGTTCATCCTTATCAATAAAGTCCTGAAAATGATCGGTTTCGGTATCAGACCAATATAAAAAATGTTTATTTCCAATAGTGCACACAGCAGTGTGCAAACCTAGCTGTCTCACGATCCTTTCAGGTATGTCGTGAGGAGGTGATCGTTTCACATTACTTTATTGAGCTCACCTCTGGAGACTTTCAAGTAAAACGAATCATTTTCTCTTCCTTTTTTTAACGATCCTTTCAGGTATGTCGTGAGGAGGTGATCGTTTCACATTACTTTATTGAGCTCACCTCTGGAGACTTTCAAGTAAAAAGAATCATTTTCTCTTTTTTTCTCTCAACCCTTTATCTCAACTTAACCCTTACAATTTTTGCCCTTTCACTCTGATCACACGTTTTCTGGACTATCTATTTATCATTTTCAATCTTGAAGTTGAAGAAACTAAAGCGAGTCGATTTATCTACAGTTATAATAAAGCTGACTTTACCTGAACTATTTATCCATCATAGATATACCCTACAACGATATATTTTTTCTCATCTTGTGATTTAGTAGAAGCCAAGCAAAAAAAAACCAGAAAAAAATAGTTACAAAACTGAAACGAGAATATCTACCGCCTACCGGGCGCGCTAACACAACTTGTGTTTCACTCCACACGCTTCTCATTAACGTGTGGCTCTCATTTTCAGTGAAAAATTACTTAAAATTCTTCTCGTAGAAAGAGAGAAAAAAAAATCTCATTCTGTTTTGTCACAGGTGACGACAACTTGTAAGATATACGGGGCATTTTAAATCATATAAAATGTTTTATTAGTGTGGATCAAGCCATGCATCATTCCTTTAATCCTTTTGTACTTTTTTAAATGAAATTCAGGTTGATTAACGAGGTCGGGGTTTTATCTCATCTAACGATCAGCATAAATACTGTACTATTATAACACTTATGAGCATACCCGCTACAGCAGCAATTATAACAATTAAAGTGTGTATAACAGGGTTGATGTTTTTTTCAAATTCTTTCACTTTTTAATCAAGATTACACACCGCAAGTTAACAAACACAGGTTAATTACTAGAATCATTAGAAACAAACAAAAGTTAAGAGTTTATTAGCGGTCAAGGTTAGTTATATGTACATGTATAATATATAAAAATTGTGGTTTTACATGAGCATCTGCAAACACCTCAAAAGTTTGCTATTCCATGTTGTAATTTTCATTATGATTTTCATCCCATACATTTTAATAAGTTACACACTCCACAGACCCCACTGCATAACACATAAAGCTAAAAAAAATCTGTGGGCTGTAGGCACTAATATGAAAGTTTAACGAAAATTATAATTCTCTCTCTTACCGATGATCATCATGCATTTATGTGCATTTTATATACACAATCTACAGAGACAACCCGGGGAAAAGGAAGCTATAAATGGACGTAATCGCATACGGATTGCAGTTACTTCCACTGCAAAAATTTTGGGGGGGACATTATCCTCTACATTTTAATGTTGGCGAAAATATTTTAGCATTAATTTCATTTCCAGGTCGGTAGCTACGTTTCGACTGCATCTTTATGAATGGACTTTACATTGGAAAGGGGGTTGCAAATTGCAATTGAAGTAATTTACTTAAAACATTACAAAAAATATTGCTCCTATTTTTACTTTGAAAATCTTTTCATTGAGAACCATTTTCAGTTACGTTTTGGTAAGATAACTTCGTTAACATTAAGATAAAAGGAGTTACCCCCTTGTGTATTGTTTTTCCAAATAGAAAATCATCCCTTACACAAAAAAAAGTACATAGAACGTAGAAGCTCTTATGCATGGTCTCCTCCCCCACCACACAGTTTTGTACTCTTTCTGCTCTCGTTTTTGCCGACCATTACGACAAGACACGAAGCACGTTGCCCCCGACGAAGACGGCGAAAAAAACTGTGCAACCGGACATTATGATGATGATGATAAGTGAGTGAATGGATGGATGAAGATTTTTGTGTACTGCCTGCCGCCGCC
>JAAXOA010002926.1:0-12320 GCA_036561885.1 Salina celebensis
TCATGATCGCTATGGTTTAGGTACATTGCTACTGAGTTCATACAAGTTCATACAAAAGGTAATGGAAAATTACAAGGACATTTTTAGAACCACTTGGTGGTTGGTTTTACATAAATTACGTTGAGAAAAACGTACAAAAATCTTTAAGGTACATTGAATACAAGAAAATTCTAGAAAACTAGTTAACCGCCAAACAAAGGTACATGACCTAATTCAAACGAACAAGCGAGTTTCAGTTGTCAGTGAACTTTAATGTTATCAATTGTATAATATATTACTTTCAGCGCGTGGCATCAAACAACGCCCATTGCGCGTGGCAAAATTTATTCAGGTCATCTTAAAAGATATTTGTCTTTTATATTGATATTGCAATGGTAGTTACGAAATACGTGGTTTTGCATACTAGAGAATGCAGGATGGTGTCTAAGCTATTAAGTGACGTACTAAGAGTACTTAAGAGTATTAAGAGTACCTTAACTGCAGACTACATCCCAATAACAAAATCTGGTTACGCACATCATTTCTAGAATGACGAATGTACTGTGAATACCCTGCAAGCAGCCTACAAAGTAGTACCCGACAAAACATATTCTGTTAGCCGTAACAATCTTTTCAAGAACTATTGATCGAGGTCGGAATTATATTATAAATCATATTTAAATATGAGATCCTCCTATTATCCATCCTATTATCGTAGTTCATATAACCTGCCGGCCTTCTCCGATGATTCACGTAAACTGTCCCAGGTCTATGGAAAGTATGGAAATCTAGTTGAAGTATTAAAGGAAATTTAAGATTATAAATTAATTAGGTAGCATGGCCGAGTGGTCTAAGGCGTAAACTAGTTGAATTTAATTCGGAAACATATACAAATTTCCATTGTTCCTCCAAGTCTGCGAGCTTGTCTTTGGCATACGAAATGTCGTCGGAAAACACAAAGAAAACTGGCTTCGGAAGGTTCTGTTTATTGAATTCTTTTACCATTCTGCGTACTGCTTTTCTCTGAAATGCAATCTGGACGTAAAACGCAGGCTCGCCTATTCTAATAAAATCTCCTCTTCGTATATGAATCGCTACACTTTCCGAACTAAGAATCATATCTAGGATAGACATTAAAACGTTCGGAAGGGAATAAGATATAGGCGCAGATGGCTGCAACATACTTTGTAATTCTTCTGAAGTATTAAGCCAGTATAAGGGTGACTGGCAGTATCCGTTTAATTGTATAAAACCTGATGATTTGGTTATAACACTGGGGAAATTTCTATCCAAATATTGTATATCTCCTATGTAAGCTACGTTTGTTACATTTGCTGATGCATTGTAAGTTCTTAGTGTCATTATTGTAAACTGATCCAAGCAGAATTCCCGGTTTGCTGTACAAAACTTTCGACCATCGTTGTTTCCGTGCTTCCAAATGTACAATAGCCATTTGCGTTCTTCGGCAAGGGCATAGGAGCATGCATACTGGAATAATTGGTTGCCAATTCCACCAATTGGCTTTAGAAGTACTCCAGGTTGTGGAAGATTTTTCCACCACTAATCATTTGTGTTGGTATTGGATCAGCATTTGCATTGGTGACGTTTTCAAGGACATAGTGTGCAGAGGTGTAGGAACGGGGGTGACAGGGGGTGAGGAGCACCCTTAAGGCCGGGTCTAGCGCTTGCCAGGGGGTGACAGGGGGTGCAGCATTACGGGCCGGGACATAGCACGAATACTACTTTTTTTCACAATTCATTTTCACAACAAGAGCTCTGCGTTCCGCATTAGAATTATTTCGATGCGCTTGTGCCGCACAGATTCACTGCATAACTGGTGGGGATTACAATTTACGGTTTTAGATTGCGAAAGATGCATCGTCTAATGGAAAAGATGGTGAAAGTAGAGCAAAATCACTTGATTATAATGGGAAGGAAATGGCCAAAACAAGGATACTGCAGTTAATATTGAAAGCGATTTTCACTTTCAAAGCAGTGGAATGGGCAGCCAAGACAGCATTCAAGTTTCCCCATCTTCCGACTCCCGGGGGTAGCTACCAAAATATCTTATTCAGTGGTATTCCCCACTGCCTACGAAACCTACATACCAAATTTCGTCGTAAAACTCCAATGCCTTCTTAAGATATTCGAGTTTCCCCAATTTATACCCCAGGCTGTCAAAGGTCCATATTAGGTTCCCACAGATGTTACCTAATCCCCAAAAACTCTTTTTGAAACAACTTTGCATTGAAAGAAAAAAATATTGATTGGCACCAAAAAATTGAGACGGAGAGTGTATTTGGCTTTGTTAGGATTCCCTGACAAGGTCGATTATCGTATAGATCCACACGTAGAGATTTTGCGTTTTTTGTTTTAATGTATAATTGGCGACTTAAGGGCCAAAAGGGCCTAAATTAAAGGGATCCAAATTATTTCGACATGTTGAGACGAAATGACCTGAAAATCGGCATAGGCACAGAAGTTCTTACCGCTATTATGTATTATGGTATGCAACTCTCAGGTTTGCGAAAAAAAATGTTTGTGACCTAAAATTAGGGAATTGTTGGATTTTAAAGGGAACTGCTTGATTTCTAATTGTTTTGTCCAAATGACCTGAAAATTGGCACAAGGGAGCTAGCTACCATTATCTCGTATACGCCACTTTCAGTTTTGCGAAAAATTGTTTTTGCCCTAAATTTAGGGCTAATATTAGGTCAAAAACCTTTTTCGCAAAATTGAGAGTAGCGTACCCGAGATAATGGTAGTAAGCACCTCCTAACCGATTTTCAGGTCATTTGGTCAAAACATGTAGAAATAATTTGCATCCCTTCAATTTGCATACCCTTTTGGCCCTTAAATCGCTAAATATGCATTATAAAAAAGCGCAAAATTGAACATATACCTTATTTTTGACGTAAAATATGATAATATGATCAATTTTTACTTTTTCAATGGTCGCCAAAATTCCTTTCACAATATTCGTGTCCTCACTCAGTAAACTTTAAGGGCCGGGATTTCCGAAAATATTTGTCACCCGAGCCGGGATCGAAGATTCATTTTGTTCCTACACCTCTGATAGTGTGTATTATTATAAGGGCAATGATTTCTGGATGTCAACAGCCAAAACGTAAAAAGTGAAAGAACACAAACTATTATTTTCTCTAAGGGCTTCTGGAATAGTTCCGGATAAATCATAATTTATCAGACTGATATGGTTGCCATTTATGTTCTGGAATTAAAGTCTCGTTAAAAACTTTTTCTGGTTTGGTGTAACACGGATGGTTCATGTGACTTACTTACATATTTACGGGATTACATCATTTGTCTGACCTTGTTCCCTCGTTTGCTACGAGAAGTTAGTTAGAGACGCACGGAAACCTGTGATAAAGGAATAGAAAACTAAATTATCAATAATTTTAATTTAGCTGTGATGGGAAATAGGTAAATTAATAAGTAATGGTAAGAAGGGCAAAGATAAAAATGGTTGAAATCATTTACTGACAAATTACCAACAACGAACAATTGTCGCTAACTATTCAAGTCGAAAACTCGTCAGTTGGCAAGTAGAAATGCTGCAAAACTGTGGATTATTTTTTGTGATGTCTTACCTTGTACGCGAACGCGATACTGAGTATGGGTAAAGGAAAATCTGATTATATGACTAGTGTATAGCAAAATGTCTAAAAAACACTTGTTTTGTGGCATTGTCGTCTGAAATTTCATAAAATATTTTGTGAAACCATGATTAGAGTTTCGTAATGCACGTGTTAGTAAGGAATAAGGATTGTCATTACAATTACTTTGTCTTCCTTTGAATGTTTTTGTAGACGTTCCCAAGCTCATAGACGAATATGTACTTATTATGATCAGGTCACTGAATACTCTTGTGCAAGGTTTTCAAGTATTTAATTTATGAGTAACACTGCTCCATAGAATCTTCATGGCGATAATATTTTCACCGCGATCTCAATGCTCTCGATAATCTTTACCCCGGGATACAAGTGCTGGTTACCCGAGGGATCGCATCTATGAGCAGGCAGGATATTTCCATAAAGAACCTTTCTTAGGCCAACTCTCAATGCTTCATGAATCAATGACTCGCGTATTTTCAAAAAATAATTACAATTTTTATTGCACTTATTGTGTAAACGACGTAAATTTAAAACGAATTTTGTGGTTGCCTCATGTGTGTTACGAGCAAGTATTTACATTAATCCCTGATTTGAGTTGCAGATAACTTGAAGTGCATATTTACAGATTGGGAACACATCCATTAATAACACATTGGGAGTTAATCATACGATCGGTACAGCTCTTCCAATGCAATGCACCAACCAGACATAAATAAATCCTCGTCATAAATCATAAATCCTTTTACATAGTGGACTTTACACACTTTAGTTGGTGATTGAATTAATATAAAAGCAGCAGAAGTTTCAAATGGCTTTAATGACCGACAAACATATTTCAAAATGTCGTAAGGGTTTAACATTGTAGCTATATTACATCAAATATTTTACATAAGCACGACTACATTACATAAAAATATTTCTCTTGCCTGAACCACGCATATAATATGATCGATGTCGATAGAGTCGATGATCGATAGAACTCGTGCATTGATCTGGATGTAAAGGTTCTAATTCGGAATCAGCATAATCGGATGGTCTATTGATTAAACCAAAGCTAACAATAACTATAAAAAATCCAATTGCTACTGAGCTTTTACGACGTGGCATTTCGACAAACGTCTCGGGCGAGGACATTGCATTAGCTGGCTAGTCAAATATTTACTAAAAATGTCGCGTATTACACAAGCTGCAGTATTGTCAATTAGACTTATTGGGATTTCCGTACCTTTGCCATTTCAGTTCCACACTACCTGTGGCGTTTCATATTTAAAGAAGCGTCCTACTCCAGGAATCGACCTTCCGTCGAAACTTGTTTGGTTTGTGCACTTGAACCTATACTTCCAATTCCTTTTCAATTTCCTTCAGCTAATGTGGTTTGTTGGTAACTGGACTACTTACACAAAGTCACACATGGACGAAGCTATTCTATGTTACATTCAACTGTGTGCATCTTGCTTGTTCCTGAATGGAGCACTTTCTTATAAACACGCTCTAGATACAACCCGTACGATAATGAACCAAATTTTGTTCCTGTTGCATTCACGCAGACGTCCACTTCCATCTACTCTAAACCGATTTACGATTATCATCTCGTTGTCCCTTGCCGGATTTCCTTCTCTGACGGCGATGGCTTGCGCTATTTTACCATTTGTAACTTCCCGGGGACCGTATCAATTACTGTTTGGCCAAACGCTCTTTACAAAACTGGCAGATTCTTTGTTTTACGCAGCACCAGCATTATTTGATGTTGGTATTGCAGTTGTAATTCTCATAATGGTGATACATGTAGTGGTGGTATTAATTGCAGAAAGTGCTGACATTTTGTACCTCGCTAATCATCCACAAATAGAGGAACTTTCTAGACGAAAACGTTTTAAAACGTGTCTTCGTTCGCTACAAAATGTTCGCCTACTGATTGCCCCTTTTGTGGATGGAGTTAACAGATTTCTTGGTGCGGTCATATATTTAAATGTTCTTTTTGCATCAGGCCTCGGGTATGTGATACTCAAAATGCCAAATGCCCTACCCTTAGTCGTGTATTGTGTAGCCGCGCAATGTTAGGATCATAGTTGTAATAATGTTACTCGCGGCCACCTATTTGGCAGGAATATCTACTAAGAATGTAGCCAACTTTAAATCTGTCTTCAAGAAGGAACTTGTTAGTCAAGAGGACAAAAGAATTATTAAAGCTATTCCGGTGGTAGGTTTTGTTATAAGGCCATATGGAATTTGTAATGCATGTTTAGGTCTTACATTGTGTCATGATATTATTAACAATACAACAACCATAATATTGTTAAATGCTTGACAAACTTGTCACTTGTGACAATTTTTTTTATAAATATAAAAGAAAATGGGGCCCTAAAAGTATGCGTATTTATTTGGTAATTCAGTAAATCCTAATATGATAAAAATTTGCTGACATTTTTACTGTTATTACAGAAAATTTCCTGATTAGCATTAATTTCATTTGAATGCCCCATTTTCATGCATAAGCTATGTAAGTGCACTGAAATTTCAATAATAAAATATACAAACTTTGATAAAGAATAATCATTTTCGCAAAAAACTGGCTCGAGGCTTTTCGACTGCTTATTTTTTGGTGATGCAGTTTAAGTTCTCGATAATTTTAGGAAGTCAGCTGAGGATGCTAGAGACAGTCGAATTTTGCATAGGTTAGATCCGGCATGGTTCTTTCTTCAACACTTGGATCGATTTAACATCTGAATCAATACAGGCCCTTTCTGGACCACCAATTAAACGAGACAAACTCACTGAACAATGAAGTCGTTTCCTCGGTGTCACTTCTAGGTCTTTCACTTTGTGTAGGTTGTTTTTGTAAGTTCTAAGTAGTAGCCCGTCAAAAATAGTATGCCAAAAGCCAAAAGTTGTTTAAAAGAATACTGGACAAAACGCCATCCGTTGTTTTCTGTGTTACACGTATGATTGACGACACTGATTATTAATATCATCTCAAAATGACTTTCGCCGCGAACCTAGTGAATGTGAATCTCACAAGAATCAAGTTTTGACAATATCCGGATAAGAATTTATTTCACAACTTCCGCTATACAAAATAATTGATACCTAAATGTGACCATAATCTGCTCCCTTGTTACCCCCAAGGAGCTGGGGTTGGTGGACGTTGATCTTCCCGTCCCATCGGCGGTACTATTGCCGGCTCCACTCGAGTCACGCAGATCTGATAAGTAACAATTACAATGACGAATACAATGTAGACAGCCGCCGAAGCCAGGAATACAATGAAGATCACCGCCAAAGCCAGTATTACAATGATGACTACCGCCAAACCCAGGAATACAATGTAGACCACCAACATCAATGCTAAGAATACAATGGAGACCGCCTCCACACACACCTGAAGTCCAACCACCCGCGGGTCCTGCTTCTCAGCTGCTTCAATTTGACATTTGAGTGCGGACTCCCTCCTCTCCTCCATATTATCACTGATGCATTCATTCTTCTTCCTTGTCCCTCTTGGTAGACGCATCTGGGCGCACTGCCGCCTCTTCTCTTTGGACAGTTTGAAGCGTTTCTTGGTGCTGTGGCTCCAGTTTGGAAAAAAGAGTCCTTGGCACAACTCTTCAAAAGAAGACGCCTTCCAATCTTCAAAGCGAGTCATGAAGCTCCCATTTGCATCATTCCCACAAGCGCAGACATCGTGTCCATTCTCTCCACACAAGTCTCGACACTTTTTCTGATCTTCATATCCTGGAAACTGGCCACAGGCTGTTGGTCTCACAAGGTTCTTCCCAGTGCAGAACGGGTCACAGTCTTCCTTCTTCGTGTATAACTCCCCACATGGAATCCTCCCTGCGTTGGAAGTAGCAACTGGAGGCAGAGTCAAAAGAAGAGCTGAGATCCAAACAGGAAATAAAGGCATTTTTATTACCAATTTAACTAGTTTTGAGCGTACCAAAAAAAACAGAAATGGGAAATTTATATTTGAAGAATTCATAAAACTAATCGATTTTATGTTACAATGGAGATTGTAATACCTACGTAAATTTTTAGAACACGGTGTGTGACATTCCACGTTCCACGTGATAAAAAAATGCATGAAGTATCATTGGAAGCTTTTACTTTGAGCAAACGGACAACATTTACATTTGAAAATGCACCGACTAAAACACTCCATAGGCGGAGTTGTCAGGCTGTTTTGCTTTAAGTGCTTTTTACATTTACTCTCGTAATGATGAGTGACGATGACCTTCCGTCGGGTTTCCATCAGGCACCAACTAGTTTGACACGTAATGGCTTTGGGGAATGTGCGTGAACTGACAAATGACGTGTTTGATACGAAAGTATTTCAAATCATTTGTTTTATTTTAGTCTCTAATATTGTGTTATGATTGGTTATTCGTTTGTATTCATATCCATGGCATTATTAAAAGATTCATTTCTCTCAAAGAGTACTTGAAAAAATATTATATTACTTTACGCCTACGTAAATGTATCAATAACAGTTGTAAAACGCCACTCAAAGTGTATTTGGTAATTCATTCAGAAACAGAAACAACCATTGGCATTATTACTAGTATATCAATGGATTTGTGCATTTTACGATGAATCCAACAATTACAACAAATTATGTATACTGTAACGGTGGACTTATGTTCATGAGGGGAATGTAGTCCGGGGTGATGTACGGAAACCGGCCACCGTGAGTGCATGTGCCGTATGAAAGAAGTAAGAGAGGAGACAATTACTCTTCAACGGAGCAGCAATGACTAACTCTTTATTCAATACAACTCAGATAATATAACCCAGATTTACATGCATCATCATAATTATGACGTAGTTTGTGACGTATTCGTTACAATACACCGGATATTTTTATACCAGTAAAAGCTCAAATTTACAAAAATGTAAACACATGTATGAATTACGTGGTTTCCACCATCCAAAATAGTTGTGCTAATTTAATTTGGCAGTAGAAAAACAACCCTTATTTAAACTCAAACTTTCTTCGATGCACAAATAGGCATTTGGTCATTAGTAGGTATCAAGGAGAAAAGTTAACTGGCGACTATAGTTCTATTCTCGCATCATGCGAAACTATAAATGGTCATGGTTTATGACAACGTACTGCAGTGACTGGAACATGACTTGTCACTACATTTAATTTTGTTTTTGAAAGCTCCATTAACGGATTTAATAATTTGGAGAAAGTAGTACGACGGCATCAACGACATTTTCTACCAATTTTTCAAAGAAAACCGGAACAATATCGTCACACATAGGAAAAAATTGCAGGCAATTCACAGCTATTGGGGGTTGTGCCCTAACAGTCATGTGAAATTGACGACTATTTTTACTTTTGCCAGCTCTGCTAATTAGTAATTGTGTTTGTATGAACACTTGAGACAAACACGATATTTGAGCCAAAAATGTCAAAACGACGAGCCATACCTACTATACCAATTACAGAAATTACCACTAGGATCACGTATAGCCCCAATGGGAGGGAGGAAAAACAGGTAATCGTTAGCCAAAGGAGGAGCACCAAACATACATGTCCTGCAAATATCACACCACCGACGCCAATATTGACAAACTCCTTCTGATGCGCAAACGCCACTCTTAACTGCGTGTAGATTGTGAATCCCTTCCGACCTCCTAACTTCAATAATTTACTCAAGTTCGATAATGTTGCTAGTTGCCAGACCGCGAAAGTGCAAAATCCAACTGCAGCAAACCTTCCAAATTCAATAATACCCAATATGCAAATACCTACTCGGAAAAGTGCGCATACAACAATTACGGGAATCGGTCTGTCGTATGGCTCCGGCAAGACGTACTCTTCTAAAATTATGTAATATGGGTCCAAATTATACCAAACACCTCCAATTGAAACTGGGACTGGCAGAACAAGCGTTAGTAGGATTGAAGCACATAGAAAAAGTCCAATAGTATCATTGTCCTTCCGCTTTCTCCGTAAAACAGAGTTTCTAAAACCAGTTGCAACAGGTTGAGAAGTGGACGGTGAAATTCGTATGCCCGCGAGAAAATCAATGCCTGAGAACCAAACAATACGTAAAAAACCACGTTTGGGTAAATCTAACATGTAGCTTGAAAGTTGGCTCACAGTTTTGCTCCAGTTTTTGCAGAACAGAAACTACTTGGATGACTTCTGGATATCTCCTTAATCCGAGCAAAATTGTTGTTTGTAAAGAAATTGCAATGCACAGCAAAATGTTTATGACTGTTCCAAAGAAATCCCATTCAACCCAAGGAGACAAAGGCATCTTGAAGACGATATGGCGGAGTGTTATGAACATACAAGAATTCCAGCCGCATCCAACAATCAGCCCAAATGTCATACACCACGGAATGTATTCCCCGTTGATTGGTTCCAAGTGGGCACTGAACGACCCGTCTGGTTCAATACATACTCCGTATGGTGCAGTGTATAATATTTTATACAGTTTAATCTGCATATTTACGGCCAGCTTCACCAAAGGTGTTATCGCGTTTCGTTCCCTTATTCTCATTGTAGTTTTGCTGTTCAGAATCTTCCGTAGAGAGTGAAAGTAGTATAATGACTACGAGTTTGGTAATGAACTTAAAAAGACTAGTCGATAATGACGAAGTACCACACATTTCATTTCTTTAGTAGAAAGTTCAGCTTTTTCTGTGAGTAAAAATAAAAATCATATCATTATATACTGACATTTGAATATTTTGTATGTTGTATATCTATTTTTAATATTTAGCCGAGGGGTTTATTTTATGTAGGAGTAACTCATCCATTAAACTGAAACATAAAAGTAGACCAAGCTGCCAGGCGTCGATATTACATATTGGCACTTGATTTACCTGATATGGTAATCGGATGCTTATTCACTTAAACTTCATTCATGCACTCATGTATAAAGTTCTAAGAAAAATACAGACTCATCCCAGAAAAGTTTCATAAAGCTGCAGGTTATCTGGGGACCGGCTTACAACCCAATTTTTTGAAAGCTACATCTGGTAGCTGCTAACCGTCTTTAAGTCATGAATTACTGATTGGTTTAGGAAGATTTTTCTCCTCCTACTTCAAACTTGACGTAGGCACCTTAAAATGTTCGGGACGACATAACCTTTACCATAAGTCTAAGCATTTTTTCTTATGTATATTTTATATAACTACATATATATTTATTATATTTCCAAATCTCGAAAGGAATAATAAATGTCCGCTCGTGCGGAAAACATGAAAAAACTGGATCTCACATTAAAATTTCTCATTCAATTTGAATATCTTTTGGTAAAATTTATTCATTGTGGCAAGACTCGCCTGTTCAATTCTATTCTCTCAACCAGTTTAGTTTTAGCGCGTACCCTACACGATTAAAATTAGAATTCACCTGAGATATACAATAACCCCTCTGCTTAGGTTGGTAGTGCATATGCCGTCTAAATTATGTCAAAATTAGTTTGCCGCACCTTACCATTTTCCATACGATTTAAGCTGTTCCATATTCGGATGTTCTTCCTCATAGAATCATGTCAAAATCATGAAACTAAACCAATTCATGAAAATATCATTACTATCTACTTACGCTAAAAGTAAATATGAATCAACGCTAATAATTTCAGCATGTATCCCCTACGAAATTGATAGTCCCTCTTCAGTTGAACGTCTTTAAACTAGCCTGAAAAATAACTTGTGTCGCACGTTTGGTCTCACGTTGCACGTATATTACGTAATTATGTAAAAATGTTGTTATACTTGCTTTGGTCTCCGCCACGTGTAGCTTATTAATATTCACTTGTCCAAATATATTTTATGCGACAAAATCTATATTTCAAAGCAAAACGGTTGTCAGCAAGTAATGATGTCGATGAGTTTGTCTGTCTGTCCGCTGGTCTGCAGGTACACGCTCTACAGGCCATGCGTTATGGCCGATTTGCATGTGAGGTATCATTCGAGATTTTCGACAGGTCTAGGCAAGAGCACTCAAATGACATGGTTGGTGTCTATTTTCGTCGAAACTGGGACTAATAATTATATGACTGAATAATAATACGAATGGGAGCTTTTCATAACACGTAGGTATTTGGGACTATTGGGACATGTCTTTCCCGGCTTTAAGCTTGTGACTTTCTTTAAAGCCTTCAGCTTCGCATTTATAGCTTATAAGCTTTTATTTAAAATCGATTCCACTTACATGCACAAATATTAATTGTATAATTCCTAAAAATGTTTGATCGTTGGACATATGCATAATCAACAGAATTATTCAAGTATTGAATAAACCCAAGCTTGAAACATAACAAATAAAAAATTCACTGCTGCGAATTTTTTACCCGGCAGTTGGACGAATATATTGCACTAATCCTATACCTGATTTATTTTAAGTTGTCAAAAAATGTCTCGCATTACCCAGGCTGGAATTATATCCATTCAAATTATTGGTTTATGCGTTCCACTGCCATTTCGCTTGAAAACTACTTCAACTCCTCCATATTTAAAGCGCTGTCCCAAAACACAACTCAATTTTACATCTAAACTGTTGCAATTCGTTCACTTACACCTATGCATCCAATTCCTTTTTAATTTTGTTGAGCTAATGTGGTTCGTAGCAAACTGGACTGCATACACAAAGTCACACATGGACGAAGCTATTCTCTGTTATATTCAACTTTGTGCATCCTGCTTGTTTCTAAATGGAGCATATTCCTATGGATCTGCGCTGGATG
>JAAXOA010002928.1:0-12319 GCA_036561885.1 Salina celebensis
ACTAATAAAAACAACAAAATAGTCATTTATATTGTACTTGTGACTTCCTGTTAAACTAGAGTGATAAGTATTAGACCGATAAGAATTGGGAATGGTTAGCAAGGCACAATTTGTCTTTTGGTTGATATATTTTGATGTGATTATGAAGTCGGGTGTAACGAGAACATGCTATTTTAGAATTTAATAGTGTATTATGTTTCTTTCCCGTGTCGAGTGGCCGGTAAAGTTTAGTTCCCAAAGTATTGCCCATTGTTTGGTTTTCTCAACTTGTTTGTCAACGAACCAACAAAGAACTAACTACAAAACTATGCTGTATGAAAGAAGAAATAAAACAATACATTCATATTACTTCTGTGTCCACATTTATTCATATCGACTTTAATTGCAAACCCTAAGAGCATAATATATTGTGTAACTATTAAATATGAAGCCAGTTTCATTCATGTGGCAATCCAAGAAAGGCAAGGCACACAAGACTTTGTGTATATTTTAAAGTTTCATATATTTATTTTGTATACTTACTATTGCTTATGTCATATGTTGTAGTTGTCTATTGCTCATTTAAGATCACCATTTTTCATAATTTGATTCATTGTTAATATTTATTTTTAAGAATTTTTTATAAGAATATCACTAACTGCGAACATTCCATCAAAAACAACACATCTCTCTTTCGCAAGCAAAATAAGATTATATTTTTAGCGGTATACACATTATATAACAGAGCATAATAAATTATGCAAAAAAGCTGCTTAACTTTCTCTTCACACATAATATCTCTCTTTCGCAAGCAAAATAAGATTATATTTTTTAGCGGTATACACATTATCTAACAGAGCATAATAAATTATGCAAAAAAGCTGCTTAACTTTCTCTTCACACATAATGCTTCATTTCTTAAACAAAATGATCATTCACATAATACATGAAAAAAACATTGCCTTAATACACAATCATTAATGTCTATAATTACGTTTATGTTACAGTATTGGCTTTTTCTGATCGCAAAAGTTTTAAACGCACTTAAGTAAAAGACACTTGCACAGTTTGCAGTTAAAGGGCACTTTAATTACCAACTAAACTGTGCATGTATACAGTACTTGTATAAAAGTAGGATTTGAAGCAATTACTTCTGTTTCTATTTCAAAACGGACAGATTTCTTCAAACATTTTCAAACGAAACTTTATAACATGTAATTAAAAACGTTAAAAATGCCTACTTTTTTCAAGAGCGCATACTCGTTGCCTATTGATATTTTTTATTACAGAAGGCACGGAGAAAGACGCACTACTTTCTTAATGACAGTAAAAACTAGCTTAAGTTATACGGAGTAAAAATGTTGGAGTAATTTAGGCTTATTCTAGCTGCCTTAATTGCTTTGACTAAAGCCCCTCTGCATTCATAACAAGTAATTTTTTATATCAATAAAAAAAGTACGTTTTTGCAGTTCAACTCGTTAGATAAACGAAAACAATCGTAGTATTTATACACTAGATATAATTACAAAAAAATTCTGTTATGTACAAAGAAGGAAGACATGGATTTAACTGATTATCATTCCATATAACATTGTCATGATGAATCAAACAGACGACGAAGCGTACACTAATTCTACTTTTAGTCATACTTGCCTATAACGAATCTCGATATGTATAAAGCAACTTCATAAAACTGATAATTTACACACAAAAAAACAAGTACTATTCTCTTTTTATTATTATGATTATTACTAAGTCAAAACTCAATGACAGAGTAGTAGCATTATACGCAAATTATTCAAATTATAATGTCGTCTCATGTCGCGATTGTTTCAGATAGGCACGTCATTCCTACATTTAAGAACTTAAGTTACAAGATCATCCTGAAACATAAAAATTATTAGTCTGGTGTGGACGCAAACTGATTTGTCTATGTTTAGTATTGAAAAGGCACTTTTGTTTCTATTCCAAAGTCTCAGTTTGCTTTTTTATTGCATATAAGGTGTATTATAGTATTTTTTTATATTCAGCCAAGTTCACAACGTGCGATTTGTTTACTTTAGCTTTCACTGATATATAAACTTAAACTAAAAATTGTTCCGTTAAGTAGTTTGAGACAATCGATTGTTTCCAGAATACTGCTGTATGCATATGATTGTTTTAAAGTCATAATAATTATGTATGTGTCGCTACATATTTATATCGTATTATATGTATGTAATAATATATTGTCGAGAGATAGGTGTCATATAATGTGTTGTTGCAATTTCCCTTTCTTTACATTACTTTCCCTTTCTATAACGAATTACATGATATTGCGGTATTTTTTTCCTAAACTTTTTACGGTAATGTTTCTTTAAACGTTAATATTATTGCAACACATTTGTACTTGAATCTACAGTTCATTAAAAATACATTTAAAGTAATTGTCAACCCATGTAGTATGAGTTTGTAGTTCCAATATGAAGTAGTTGTATAAAATAGCTTTAGTGCGATGAATATTTTTTTTATCGTTTGCTCTTGATTGCCATTCTTTTATGGGCGTATGCGTGCGAGAACTAAAGATGAAAAAGTTATTAAAGGCAATACCAATTAGGAGTATAACCAGCTTTTAATCATACCATTAAAACCTATCAGTGGTTTGGTCAATTAAGATGAGGAGGGTTTGATACAGTTCATTTAAAAATTCAATGATTAAATCGTCTGGTGAAGAGATGCCCAGCCAGACGTCAATAAGGTTACAGTTAAGAAAGGTCAGAGACATGTTTTAATGATGCTTCTTTTTCTAATAAGGATTGAATTTAAATTATCTATCTCGAGATAAATAAAACTGCTTAGAAAATTCAAAAAATTTGTTTATACAACGAGAATCATAAGTATAGGCACAAGTAGAATAGTTTTACTTTAATGCTTGCATCGATGGACTATTGAGTGAGTAAAAAGTGGATTTGTTTTGTCAACGAGTTCCTGAGCAAACCTACTTCATAGCATGTTTCAAATTGTTTTAAAATGTTTTTTTTTTGTGTCAAGAAAAACAAAAATAGTGTGTGTTACGTATATATTATAGACGCAGTCAATTGATAAAACATTTTCAATTTCGTAATCTAACACCAACTGTGAAACAATGATGATTGAATTTTCTAGATTCTTGCCAAATCATGTCACAAATAAAAATTGTCTACGTGCATAGCTAGTAAGAAAAACAGAAAAGTCATAGGAGTAAATTTGATACGACGACATGACACGTTGTAGATCATGCAATTATGTTTGTTTCGCGATGAAATCATTAAAAAAATGATAAAGACCCACGGAAAAAGTGAAGCCCTATCATAGCCATGTCATGGCATTGTCAGACTTGGAGTTTATGATGGACTGCATCTCGTCCAGTAGCTCGCTTGAAAGCTCATCGGGGAGCAGGGAAGGAACTAGGTCATCAGTAGAGTCAACAGCATCACTTCCAAGAATAGGAATATCTCCGGCATCCAGGGAACCACCGGCAAGACCGTTTTCTAATGAAAGCAAAAAGGTTCATAGTGAATGTCATCATCCGGAAAATTACACAAAATCTATTGAGGATGATTGTCCTCATTTTTTGTTGTTGCGTACCACTTATGGTATCCATATTGTCGTCCATTGGCGTGAGGAAATCTTCGGGTGTGTTTGGTTGGGTAATGTACGAGTTCCCAACACCAATACCAGAGTCTGCAGATTCTTGTCGACTATGGAAATCGGAACTAGGGGTGGACGGGTTTCCCATTGACCCGCTAAGGAATGGGTCCAGTTCTAGCCCATCTTCCATCTAAACAGAAAGTATTACCATTCATAAAAATTTCGATTCACTCTCCATCCTCTTCGTAATATTGTTTTTATATCATCTTGTTTGATACTAATTTTGTTATAGTCTTCCGCAAAACCTTTGCAGCCAACTACAAAATAATATTTTTGTTGAATGCATACCTTTGTTGGAAGAGGCCGAGTTTGCTGTCTCTGCAGTCTGGCTTGTTCTTGCTCCATCTGCAAATAATATGACAGTACATGTTGATAAAAATAGTGTTTAAGGTTCATTATGCTATCTATTACGAAGACTATTGACGCAAAATAAAATCATACTGACACCAACCCAGCATAAAAATTTAGGTACATTTTGTAGCGCTCCTGATAACGGACAAACTGGCGACCTTCGTTTTTATCTTCTCTTAAGATTTACTTTATTTTAATGTGTGAAATCTGAGTAAACAGATTTTTTATTATAATCATGTTGTGTCTTTACTTGTTTCATGATCTCCTGTTGACGCAATTTAAGTCGTTCTCGTTCAAGTTGGAGTTGCTGCAACCGAAGTTCCTGTTGTCTGGGCATTGGGAGCAACTGGGTGGCACCAGCAGCCGCCAGTTGGGAAGCTTGTGCAGCCGCTTGGGCGAGCGCTGCTGCGTTGAGCTGTTGTTGGAGGACTGGGGGACGTTGCAAATGAGCGGCTGTAAAAGAGTAAAAAGAGAATTCCAAAACATTAACAAAATTATTCATAAAAGTAATTTTGCATAATGGCACGGTTGGCTCCAGTTTTCCCATAAAAGCAGGATTTAAACTGGGACATTATGTATACTATGATCTATGATTATCTTCAAATTGTTTATTTTGCGTGTAAGGATTAAAGGAAAGTCTTGTTGGAAACTTACGTAATCGAGGATCAAACCAAGACGTAGTTCGGGTTTGATGATTGATAAAGTAGACTTCACCCTCAGGAGTCATCAGCTTGTTCCCAACCATTAGGTAAAGGTCCGTTGGCAACACCTTGTCCCAGCACAGCCGACACGACACCGGAATTATTTGAAGCCAACGATGGATTTGATCCCGTATTGTTTGAACTCGATTCAGCTCCAACCGCAGCAAGAATATCTTGATGCTGAGCTTTCCTCGGGTCTTCCCACGTTGTACTTCTTGTAATGTGACTATTTTTTAAAAACAAATATTTATTTATAATTAGAATTTACATTACAGTCATTAGCCTTCAAATCCATTACGCATGCCTGCTTCTTTCAACATTTTTATACAGATTCATCTAAAATTTTCTTATGCCAATTTCCAATCACTGCATCGTGTCAAGTTTGCTTGCATAAGTTCAAAATTGCGCTTTTGGAACTGGAACATGCTACAAATTTGCTATTATTTACAGATTTTCTGTTATGGAACAGAATCAAAGACGCTTGTCGCCCCAAAACCATCCTTTGCATACCCAGATACATCCATCCGTTATGGATCTGCCGTCACAAATCACACTACTTTTTCCATGACGCATAACTGCCCATGCATTTTCCAAGTTGTATATCAATGCACTAGGAAACATTTTGCAATGAAGCTATATACATGTCCTTTGCCACCACTATATTATCATCGCCTCACCTCCAACACCACCACCACCTCCTCCTCCTCCTCTTCAGTATTCCAACTGTGAGTCATCGAAAAACCAAAAATAAACCAACGAGGAATCGGTTTTTTTTTCTATACACATATCCCAAGCTAAACCAATAAATAAGGAAAATGTTCGGGAAAAAGTTGGCGAACATTTCCCTCGCCGATGTAACGGAAACTGTATACAGTGTGCAGATATATTACACTTTTTTTTCTCGTAGAATGACAAGCTAAATTCAATACACACTGCTACCAAAAAGCCTTGCAGTAAAGTGAAAAAACCATCATCAGAGATTCAAAATGAGTTTTTTTTTCAGTATTGCTTCCTATATTCGCTCATGTTCTGTAAACTTTGAAAATAATAATAATAAATATGAACTTGCATGTAAGCTCCAGACATACACACACATCCGACATTCAAAGTGTTAAACAAGAAGTTTTGGGCTTGGCTTTAGAAATTAAAACGGAGAATGTGAACATGTTTTGTGAATACATCAACACGTTACATATCCTTTGTTTATCATCGCCAAACGGAAATTAAAGGATGAAGAAAGATTTTTGCATGAGGATGCAAACCCTCTACGGAGTATAAAATCTCTACCGGACTCATTGGTGTGAATGATGTCCGTTTTTATGTGAGGAAAAAAAAGTAGCGTTTGAAAGGTGGTGGAAACTTTAACATGTTGACAGACTGTAGCGTGCTCGTCTGCAAAATAGCTACCTAATCGTTATGTAAAAAAACAAATTTGGATTTACATTGATTGTAAATGTTGTTCCTTTTGGTCCATCACATCCTGTGAAAACAGCAAGCGTACAACAGATTTTTGCTTTAATGAAGGAAAAAAAGTATGAATGAATTTTGTAGAGACTTTGTGTTTTACACACAAACACACCCGTTTTTTTCATACAGTTTCCAGGAACTGGTGTTTGAGTACGAAACGTTACGACTCATGATCATGCCTCGCCAAAACGACTTAAAAATAGCATGACCTTATGATGATTTTCCGAACAAGCAGAACAGAAAAAGAGCCAGAGCAATTGATAAACATTTTGGTTCATGGATTTATTTTCGAAAAAAAAACTCCACGTCATACACCCGAGTTAATGATCAACGAAATAAGAGTTCCATCTGTACTTATGGAATAACTTTTTTTGGGGTGCTTCTAATTTTAAGTTTTTTATATGTCAACAAGCTTCTATTAATTTTGAGATTCCCAATACATTTTGATCTACAGAGAGGAAGTGCTATTTCTGGCTTGGACACAATGCTAAACTTATTTTTAAACTTGAGTTGTAGCTTTTACGTAAAAGTTTTGAAAAAATTATGAGTTTATTAGTGATAATACAGTAGTGTCAGTCGTCATCAGCCTAGTTCTAATTGTCATTCTTTTCCTGTATCATTCATGGTTTTATATCGTTTTCACTAAGTTTTTGCTAAAAAACAAGCTTTTAACATAAACTTTATACATGTCACGTATCGTTTTTTGCACTAATTTTTACGTTACAGTATGAACGTCTATTAGCAAGGCATGCAAACAACCAAATCTGACGGTTTTCCCCGTGTTTTCTTCGCCATTTGTTTGTCAGTAAGTTTCACTTTGGCATAATAATGTGTGAAAGCATGTCAATAGTTTAGTTAGCGATGATTCACCAAAAAAACTACAATTGACAGAGAATCCTCATTTAATAAAACTGATAACCGAAACAATATTGTATGTTCATATGTACATAAACTCTACTGACTTTTCAGCTACTTCTTGTTTCCTTCAGTGTGTAGCATTCACCGCAGTTTAATTTTCAACTGCTGCTGTCAGTAGTCTGTGAAAGAATATATTTTTTTGGCAAGTGACGCCTTTGATGACTTTGTCGTGTCTCGCTTTTACATTTTCCTTTGACTCTTTTCTAGCTGACGACTCATTTTTACCAGTCTTATGCGCGCCATCCGTCCTCTTAAGATAATATCTGTGCTATGAATATGGATATCGGTACATCACCGTTTTTTTTCTTGTTGCTTTCAATAACCTGCTGCTTCGTTTGCATAATATTAATATTACTAAACAACTTGACATCAATTTTTACTTCCATCAAGTACATGTGAATGAGATGCACAACACCAATTTCCCGTTTTTGCACGCTCTAGCGTTTACGTTGGAGCTTCATCCACTTAATTTCTTCATGCAAAGAAAAAAACCTACTGAAGAACATAATCTTCATGAAAGAATTACTTTTTTTAGCCTTTGTTTGGTACAAGTCCCTTGGCGTCTTTTTACATCTTACAATTTTTCTTGTATGCGTCTTTATGACTGTCATTATGCTTCATTTCATTTTCGCTGCATTATTTTGCATGTTGTGCTGATTCTTGTTCCCATCCCGTATGCCTTGTCAGCGTTTTATAACAATTAGCTTTGTATCCATAGCTTACATCATTTTACAGCGATGGCTGCATGAATGAGTGAAAAATTGTACATCTTTTCTTCTGCCAGAAGCAGGCAGGGGAACAATAGCAACAATAACATAAACAAGAGTTGAGACTACAAGAAAAAATATTCTGTATGGTTCCCTTTGCTAATTACTGTTTCTTGACTTTTCGCCTTCTGGCTTTGTAGGTATTTTCTATTGTGTAGTGTAAAAAATTGTTGACATGAAAGAGCAATAATGCGATTAACAGTACAAGTAATCGCAAAAAGTAGTAATCATAAAGAGTAAAAAGATGACAAGTTCATATAGGGAAAGTGGATAGTATACAGTTCATCATACTCTATATACTACGCATAATGAAACCGATTCAGTCTTGAATGAACTGCATGGAGCAAGGACGATATTACTAAAATCCTGCAAGAGCTCAAGAAAACAAGCATTTCATTATGAAACACTGGCTTGATTTGATGCAATTAATATTAACCGTAATAATACCAGGTTGGGGTAGTTTACAACAAAAACACAAATTATGATACCTGTTTCAGTGTGTAAAAAATATATTGAAACACGCTCTGAGTGTTTGTAGGACAGTTGACAGTATTTGAAAGTCATGCCAAAAAAATGAAGGTAATGTAATAATCTATCTAATAACCTGATACGCCATTGTAGTGTGTAATATTGCAAAAGAAACCGCTACTGCCAGTCAACTTTTTTTACGATAAAGCAAACAAGGGTATTTCCCCCGGTTTGCTTATTCATCCCTCATTGAGAATAAAAATGATGTCAACAAAATATCGCTTTACAAGCTAAGAAAACAGAAAAAGTACCGGACCGTTAGCCTACCATGGGCATACAACACTTGTGACTTTGTAATTATGACTTTTATATACGCATTTAGAAATTCGTTACCTGTGCTGCATAAAGTTAACAAATCGCTTTGTGGTTTTTCCTCTCGTTGAAAATTAAAATATTGATAATATCTCTTTGACCCTTTTAGACCCACATCGGATATTGGCTTTTGCCTTACAGTAGCTTGCCGTTGAAATAAAAGCTTCTTCCTTCCTAACTGATTACTCGTCACTATAATTCAAACTGCCTGATCATTTCTGGCAACGAAAAATCACCATTTTCAAAAGTTATACCATGATCATTTTGCAATTTACTGGTCCTCGTAAATAAACAAATTCGACTGATGTGTCTATACGCGCAAAAAAAATCTCTATAAGATTAAAGTTTTAAAATAGAAGCCCGCAAAAAAATTCTCTACGACAGACACTGTAATCATCATCCTTCTTGGTCGTCGTCTTCTTTTTCATGACGATACGCGATGATGACATGAGTAAACGAAAAAAAAAGTAACCTATACGCATAAAATGGTTTACTAAAGGGTGATTCCAAATTTAGCCATGTGATCATCCATGGATTGTTGATGATGAAGGCAAAATGAAAAACAGCTCGGATACATGCATAACAATATTCCCATCTTGAAACTCACACTGGTGATCTGTGAAAAGTTTACAAGAGGATTTTTAGTGGTATAGCTGTTGGTGTTACTGGTATAATCAGAGTCACCGCAGTACACACTTGTATTTATCGCAACTGTGTCTAAATAGGCGACTCGGCGACTGCATATCGTGTGTATGTTTTACTCATTTTCCACTCCCAACGCCACCACCACCACACTGAGATCGTCATCATCATCAATATATATATTTCGCTGTTATCTTGCCTAAATGTGTGTGTGCTTTGCACTTATTCAATTGTGAATTCAAAAGAATCATTATCGTGATCACACACAAAACATTACTGCTCCTGATCAAAGTTAACGATACATTTGACACTCATCCTTTTGTCTGCTTCATATCTAAAGTCGATGATAAAATAATAATATTTTGAAGATAACGACGATGACGAAGATCCATCCCACCTCGACTGCGCGTCATTTACTTAAACCTATAATGTCGAAGACTTACGGTGCTTTTTTTTGCAATGAAGCAAGCAACAGAATCTCTTTCACCAGAGGAGTTTTATAGCGAAAAACTTTTAGGGATTAGCATCAGCCACGAAAATATCTTTTTTTATGTGATGATACATGATTATGATAGGATGTAAAATAGGTTTAATATAAATATAGATGTTTTTTTTGCTGGTTCACCATTTTGGCAATACTTCCTGTCCTATTAATCGGCCAAGGCGCCGTGTGGTCCGACATCTTTTTGCAAGTAATCACGGGATAATGTTTTTTTTGTGTGCTATGGGTATGTATTATGTAGCATAATTTTTTTGTGGCGACGAACCATAATCTGTCCTTCATTGTGACAAATAAGAGATAAATAGAGTTGAGCTGAGAGCGAGACAATGATAAATTAATCTTGCATATAAAATCGTCTCCGATAATGGTAAACTTGTTGAAAGTGTGTCTTTAAGCCTTTAGCGGTCAAACTATGGTTGATTATCCAATTACAATGTCATCATCGCACCTGATAAAAATATGTTTTTAGGGATCGCTTCAAACTGTTACGAGATTTAACTGGGTCAGATTCAACTATAAAACTATCATAAATCAATGAATAATAAATTGCTGCTTTAGCTTCAATTTTATACCCCACAAAGAAGCAAAATTGGGCCTAAAATACCCGCATTAATTATTGCTGAAATTCACTAGGTACCTAAATAAAAAAAAGTTCAAACCCTTTGCGTAATTAAATTTCGTGCGTATGAAATGTAAAATTAATACAAAAGAATTTCAATAGTATGTTTCTAGCCTAGCGGGAAACGGAGAGCAATTTTAAGGTGCATAATAAAGCATACTTGCCTCTTTGTTGTCACATTTTTGTCTTGAAAGCTCTTTTACACATCTACACTATTACAATACCAATGAACTATATTTTATACATAGCTGTGAGATATAACATGTATGCATACCACAACATCTAGACTTTTAAGATCAAGAATCTTTCCAAGCTTGACTGTTTTGTTTAGGGATCCGTTTTTTTACCTGTGAGTCCAAGTAGAATCATTAGGATTTGGATTTTATGCTTGAAACTGTACCCAACAAAAAATAAAAAAGAAAGAAGCCTGGCCTTGAAAAAAGTAGAGATAAAAGATGATTCAAGACTTGAACGAACACTCTCGTCTTGTCTTTTCTCTCTCCCTAATTTTTATAGTTTCGTCCGTTTATGAAATTCCAGCTAAGGAGAGACAGGTATGCGTTACCAAACGGATTTTTATAAGGCATTTGGAGGCAACATCATAATATCATCAACAAATTTTCATAAATAAGCATGTGTAATGAAAAGGGGACAGGTGTATCGTTTTTCTTCTCTCAATCTGATCTCAAACAGTCAAACTAACTCATTTCAATTTTTTAAACTCTGACACAAACAACTTGTTCGCATAAGTACAACAGTACAAAAGTCGTCACATACAGCAATAGTGCAGTGCAACAGAAAAAAAAACGAGACATGGGCAGCGGCAGGTTGTATTTTTCAATTTTATATTCATTCCTCTAATTCTTGAAAACCATCCCTTGTTCTTAACTTTGCTACAAAAGAACTTTTGCTACCAATTTCTACTAACAAACCTGTATGCATTTTAAACAGATGCTGGGCTGATCATGAGCACAAAATGCAAAACAGCATCATCATAACAAGTTGATCTCATTACTGTTTTTTTTTATAAACTTCAACCACTTTGTTTCTCAAGCATAGACAATAGATTAAGCCTGTTAACAGTTTAGTCTACCTTTAGTTCCTTTTTTATTTCCTATTCTAATTAATAGCCAATATATTCAGAGATTTGCATTTGGATTTAAAAAAGAAATGCCCATCTGAGATGATAACAGTTTAGACTAGACATGAAACAATGCGTATGCAATGATAGCGCAAATGATATAAAAACTTGTTTGTCGCTTTTCCTCCTTTCATCAAAAGATTTCTTTCGATGACGAAAATGACAAGTGAAGAGTACACGCGAAAGCCAAGGTACAGACAACACTTAACAGCGTGTGCCCCAAAAATCTCATTTGATCAGTGTGAAGGGCAAACTTTGATATGACTTCCTTTCTCTTAATTCATACGCTCTTTTTTAAAACACATGCGTGATGTCAAGTTGTCGAGACACGACTTCCGGATCAACTTTTATTTTGCGCTAATGGAAAAGAATATCATTGACAGATTGGGTGTGTAGCTTAAGCCTTTGTATAAACAACTTTTATGCGATTTCTGCAAATTGCAAAGGGTAAAAAAAATGATGATCTGAAAGAGGACAGCTGCTTTCTGCATAAAATGTTGAAAGGTATCTCTTCTGTGGAAATTTTTATAGCGAAAAAAATATCTTACTTGATATAATACACTTGTCCTTCAGCAGTACACGCTTGTTCCCATCCCGGTGGCAGAGGATCTTCTGATAAGTTGCCGGAGCTGGACTGGAGGGATGCTGCGGACGCCTGGCTAAGGAGAGGAGACTGGGCAGCAGCCACTGAATAGGTTTGTTCTAACGTTGCGGGTGAGCTGT
>JAAXOA010002929.1:0-12317 GCA_036561885.1 Salina celebensis
GACAAACCATATGAGCGGAGTAGAGGGAGACATTGCAGAAGCTCATGTAAATTGGCTCTACGTTGAAGAGATGTACAAGTATAAAAATGGTATACTCTGTTACAACGCCTTGAAAAAAAAACTGTCCTGAACCGCTTCATAACATTGTGCAGCCCAATGCAATACAAGTTTTAAACACACGCAGCGCAAAAACAAAAATAGTGTTAAGAAACATGTGCGAAAATGAGAGCCAATTTTATTACACAAAACTTTGGAATACAATTCCACATGAAATACAAAGTTGTGGAACAGTGAAAAAATTTAAAAAAGCATTTAAAGATTACATTATAAAAGAAAGAATTAGCCCAGTTGACGATGAAATTGATGAGTTAAATGATGTGTTACAAAGTGTGAGAAGAATTTTTCAAAATAACAGTGTTGGACGTGTGAGATCAGCATAAGGACCTTGGATAAGGGCGCTGGTTTGAACCTACTACTACTACTACTACTACTAAACAACAACGTTACCCTGTACACCAGACTTGGTAGGATTACATACTTAATTTCAGACTTGGTATCTGACGGCTTCTTCAAATGACTTTGCGTGCACACTTGACGACTGGGAATCAACTGTCAAGAAGAATTATTTATTTACAAAAATTCCCGATCTTGTCTGAATGTGGAGCCGGGGCGAGGTGACACAAACAGGGTTGTATGGGAACTTGACAAATGCTGAACAAAAACTTTTGTATATGTCACGAATTCATCCATCTTCTCTACAACTGTTACAGAAACCATTTAGTGATTTTATTGAAGGTCGTTCCGAACTGAAGCAGGACCACCTGGAAGATAACTTTAGAGAGTTGGAAGAGAAACTTCTGCTCGGGGTCTTGCACGACTGCGAGAATACAGCTGTTCTTCTTCCGGAAGTTTTGGGGGCCAAGTACCGCGCCACTTTTGTTGAAGAAGGTCTGAACAAAAACTTAGCAGTTGGAAATCAACAATTTGGTGGTGCAATAGATGGTATTCGGTTTATTGGACAGTTAGCAGGCTACATTACATTCAGAGTGCGAGCAATGCAGCAGTCCGGAATCCTTCAATGGCTAAACCGTCTGGTGTAATATAACCCTGACATTGAATTTGTGTCCTCGAAACCAACTTTATCGGGTAGTTTGTCAGGAAACATAGTAGTCTTCTTCATAATTTTCTTCGGAGGAGCATGCCTCGGTATTGTAAATTTCATACTTGAACTTACGTTCGTTTAAAATGTTAGTGTTCTGCGCTGACTTACCTTATAATCCTCGCATATGCAGGAAAATAGGCAGCGATTGGAGCAATCTATAAAGATATTTATTTGAAAACACTTGAATATTTTATATTTGATATATAACATAAATGATGATGACAGGAAATTTAATATATATAAACTTGTGAAAGGGTGCAAATTGATACAATCACTGCAATTGAACTTACGTAAGCAAATCACCTACTTCCATTACACAATTTATAGTTGAAGTAATGAATTTACCTCCATAACTTGACAGTAACGCAAGTCGGAGTACCGCCGAGGCACAATGGGGCGTATCTGAATCCCCGAGAATTTTGCTGGGACTTGATAGTCAGTGCTTTGCAAGCGTGTGCAATAATGATGTTGTTGTAATTAGCCTTGTAATTAGTAATGTTTGCATTAAGCTTGTAACGTAGTGTTGTAATGAAGCTTGATCCACCTTCGTATACGTTCGGTAAACTTCTTACAGGAAGCAATTTGTTCCTTGAAGCTTCACAAGAAATCCACAGCCACTCGAAGAGATTCATTGTCCCTTTGTGGAGATTCATGGTCCCCGGACATATGGCTTGGTATTAGCATCCGCTTGGATTATCTGTTTTGGGTGACTACAAATGAACGAAAACCGCACCTGTTAATATGTCCTCCGCGGTAAAAGCGCGTGTATGCTTATGAAAGTTTCCATTTCAAATCAAGTCCAACACTTTGTGCGTATGGCCTCCTGCATATCAAAGCCCGTATTGGACTTAGTTCCTATTCATCCGTAAATCTTTAATAGTCACAACTACTTGATTTCAGCTTATAAAATACCAATTGTACAATTCTGACCCGGTAGAGGCCTTGAACTAAATGCAAGGGCACAAGTCAAAGTACATTTATTAGTGAGATTTAAGTATTTTATTTTCAATTGACTTACTCAAACTAATGTTTGAAATCGGTGTATTCTAATAAATCACGAAGTTCGTATTTTGCCAAAGCAAACCTCCATGATACGCAAATTTTACTAAATCTTCATCTAACACCATGCACGTGCATTAACTCAGAGTCTTATGAGCTAAGAATATATAACTGCTAATCACTTCGGATCATCTTTCTAGTTTTTTTGTATTGACTGACGATCATTATTATGCTATAAGATCCCAATCAGTTGATGTAGGAGATTAGTTAAAAATAAAATTGGGAATGGAAAAATGATGACGATGAAAAAAACTATTACAAAGTTTAATCAATAGTTGGCAAAAGGTTTTTTTGGTTTTTTAAAAACATTAAATACAATTATCCACGTGTAATACGTGGAATTCTATTTACAGAACACGTGATGTAAGGCTGGGTTCCAAATCCTAAAATAGTTTTTATGGTAAAAACCAAAACATCGCTGCATATCAAACATTTTTTGAGCATTCTATTCTGCTCTGCTAAAAAGCATATGTATACTTATATGTAACATTATGGCAAATACGGTTTGAGGTGAGCGTGATGGAGCCAAAAGCGGATTTTAATTGATTTTGGATTGACAATCGATGCATACGAAAGGAACGGAAAAGCTATTCTTGTACCAGACCTGCCTTGGCAACTCGTGCAAAACCACTATCGGAAAAATTCGAAGACCATTGCAATCAGTATATAAAATTGCTCACAACTAACTCACATGCTGTCAACGTGACATCCATAATCTAATAGATATTTTAATTTAGTTTAGAGATTCGATTAGATTTTAATGAAAATTTAATCTATGAAGAGTTGAGCTTACCGGTTATATTTAGTAAGTAAAGGCCAGAAACGTGATTGTATCCTCCTCAGAACAACATCCTTTTAGCATCATGACGCTAAAGCCAAACGAAGTCACTTTGCTTAAAATAAGCGATTCTTTATTCTTCTATGTTCCCTGGAACCTACCAATTTCCTGGGACACGACCTATTCTTATTTAGTGCTGAAGACCTCGAGATGGAATTATTTCACATTTATTTTAAGCTTGATTGTAATGCAAACAGTAGGAATTTTAAGCATATCCGTAGTCCTATTTCAAAGCTCTATATTTGAGAAACTAAACACTGCGCATAGTATGCTACTTGTTATTGTGTTTGTGATCTCAGTATGTTCGACAACAATATTCACAAATATTTTAATCTCTGACACATGCATTCAAGGATTCAATCGTTGGCTTCTAATGTCGCATCGTATTCTTTGTGGTAAGTAACCATTTTTCACATTACCCCAAAACTAGATCTAATATATAATTGACTTAACTAATTGGAAAATTTTTGAATACGAAATCAGATTCAAAGCTACAGTCAAAACCTCGAGCAATAGATTTGGCACTTGGGGTAATTAACGTAGGCTTGCCTTTTGGCCCCGCTTTTATTGCAGTGGGCTGCGTGGTTACCAACATGGATGCAATCTACATAGTTTTGGACGCCTTGTTTCTTCCTAATATTTTGTATCGAAGTTTGGTCGTGTCAAGTTTACACATTATTGTTTCGACTGTTCTTCTTCTGGAGTTTTACTATTGACGTTTGTAGAGCGGTCAGCCTTATGTATACAACTTTGATAATACTCTGCGATCGAACCTATTCTGTTTGTTTGCACTTGCAATCCAAATGGAAAATGTTTAATAACTTTATGCGTGACTATAATTGTACACATATTGTGCTTATGTGTATTTTAAAGAAAGACCTTGAACTAATTCTGTATGTTATTTCATGGGGTGGATTCTGGTTAGTGGTTGGATCCGGCTGGTTGTTGGTAACTAAAAGTCCGTCCTCGATATCGTTCCCGCTGTATGTCTGCATGTTGGCGTTGCTGATTATGGGTGTTACGGAAGTTACTTTCTTACATACCAAAATTTGTAACATTTTAGTGAAATCTCAAAGTTGTATTGAGCTGCAAAGATTTCTAGCAACGTACTCATACGGCAAGCTCCCAACAAAATTAAGGAAAGTTAGAAAGCTACAACTTTTAGCACTTAGGCCATTAAGAATTAAGTACGGAGGGTTTGAAGTTATTGGACGTGAGTTCATGGTGGATTATTGGTGGAACGTTGCTCTCAGAATATTTGATGCAATTCTGATTCTTGAAAGCTAAAAAAACTAATCAAGTAAAAGTTGTTTTTGAGAACAAAGATTTTCAACTTATTAATTGTTAATGCTTAATATGATAAATTTGCACTTATTAGTAATAATATTTGATTAGATACAAATGTAATTCACAAATTCATTGTTTGATCATGAACAATTTAGTAAGTACTTAATAAATAAAAATTGGATTGGAATCTCAAATTAAGTTACAGAACTATTGCTGTATTATGGCTAAGGTATATACAAAATTATTAGATTACATCTAACATAATGCCCAGCTTTAACGCTACGTAAATAGTCTTTTGAAATAGAAAAAATGTTGTGACATCAAACGAGTCCAAGTTTCCAATTACCAGGTACCAGCTTATTGTATTATATTGCTTATATACGATTGTATACGATTAGAAATCAGCCATATAATAAAAGCGATAAATTAGTCATAAAATAGTTGGCAAAAATATGATTACATAATTTTATTAATACTAGGCAATGGTAGCTCCTTCAACGAATGCGCTCAAACTTATGTTGTTTAATCAGTAAGTTTATTGTCTGCTGCATACATTCAATTTTCAACTGAATAGGCGTGTCGCTATTTTTAATTACCACACGATCAGCGTCTACTTTTCTTTCTCCAGGCATTGCGTGCTCTCATGTTCAAACCAAGTTTCTTTGTCACGTTGTATTAAAACGTGATTCTACGTATCTGTGTGTAATTGAAAACGGATACATTCTGTCCTTTCGATGGAATCTAAATCAACTGGAATCCCGCGACTTCGACCGATAGATGCAAAATCATATTTTTATTTTACATGGAAAAATTTGTCGAAAATTTAAAAACTCATTTTAGTACATACATACTTGTATTGAGCATGGAATTCAAAATTACCGTATATGAACGATGATGATGTCATTAGTGAGAAAACGAATAGGTATTCAGGCAAAAAAGGAGATTTTGAGAATTAATATTTGCATAAAGTCTGCATTGCAAAATGTCGGGAATAATTCTTTGTTTCATAAACGAATGTTTTCAATGATTGACCTATTTTTTCATAACAACTAAAACTAAAAAAACAAGAAAGGTAAATGCCAACAACGCAATAATTATTACTAAATCATGACAAATGAAACTCTTTGAGTAATGCGGCAATTTGCTGCCTTGTAATTTCTAATCATCAAAACATGTTAGAATGGAATGTCGTCACTCGTCATCATAGATTTTGCACCATTTGTACATTCAATTTGAATTCTTTCGCAGGTGTAGCTCAACGCATGCCAAAGAGGAATCCGTTGTTGTTGAAAACTAAGTCGTTAAATGGTATTATTCGTAATGAAAGCAAATTTTCTGTTTGAATTACTCTCATGAAATGGTTCTGATGGTATCAATTGAAACAATTTGAGTTTTCAAGCAAGAAAACAGAATTATCTAGTGGAGCTCAATTAAGGCTTTTACGAAACTGGCTTATATACTAATAACTTGAAGCGAAGTTTAAAAGACACTTCATCCAAGCACCTTCAAGATAGAAGTTCATTGCAATGTATTCTTCTTTGACGTATTCAGTCCTTGACTGGAACCAATTCCTAAACAAGGTTCAGCTTCCTCTTTACCCATTTGAGTGGTGCTCGATTGAGAAACGCTGGTATTTCGGCAAACAATTTGATTCCAGGGCCTACTTTTGGTTTACATTTGTTTGGAAGGGTTTCCTTGGAACAGGATCAGTACTAGGAGCGATATATATCATGAGTCAAAATTCAAACTCCTTTGGTATAGCTCACACATTTACAGCTGTTATTTCACTTCAAGCTTTATGGATCACACTTGTATTGGATTTAGTCTCCCTCGTTTATGGCGACAACATTGTGTTTGCCCATCATCTCTGTCACTCACTTGAAATTAAATATTCCAAGGGAAATGGTAGTTCTATAGGTAAAAAATTGCATTGATCCAAATACTGTAACTTCCAAATTCTAGATACATGTTATAGTTATTTTGTTTGTTTCTCCAACAGATACGTTTGGCATTGTTTTGGCACTTGTTACCCTGACGGAAGTACTTGTTCCAGTGGCTTTCTTTGTTGTTCCCGTCTATTTCAAAACCGATCCGTACTATGCGTATATATTTCTACTTGATCCTAATTCGGTTTACTACAGTACCTTGCTCATTGTCCGAGTTGTATACTTACTGTGTCATTCTGCGTTTATTCTCGTATGCGCACGAAACATGACGGTCTTGACATTGACTACAACGGCATCAATACTTCATGTGCAGGAAGCATTGACAAGGACGGAAGCCAATTTTGAAAGTATCTGTACATACAAACTATTGATGATCGAAAGGAATATGTTGTACGATTACGAAATTCCAATGATTTCCGCAACACTGGGCTCGTTGTTTTGGGCTGTGGTGGTTTCTGTTAATGGCTTTGCAATTGGAGTGAGGGCTGAAAACTTTGGTTTGTCATCAGTTGCAATTGGATTTGGAATCATTTCGTTGCTGATAATTGAGATGGTATTTAACGTGAGTTGTCGTATTGGTGATAAATCAAGAAGAACTCTGGAGCGCTGGAGGCAAGCGTCAGTAAGCTCATCCCAACCACAACACAAATGGTTGCGAAAAGTGGTCAAAGGTTGTGGTAAGGGTTTGGTTATTCCGGCTGGTCATTTGGGAGGAATCGATCAGAACTACAAAATGGGGTATTATGGAGCTGTACTGGAAAACTCTGTGAGCTTTCTAATGGTTGTGCAGGCTATGGATTTGTAAAATTGGAAGGCTTTAGGGCACTTTTGCTTTTGGAAGCAAGTAATGCCCTACTTAGTTGACTTTTGACTTATTCAACTTAATGGTGTATGTAAGATTCAATTGTGCCATTTGATTTTTTTTTTCGTTGATTACAGATCTGATTTTGTTTGCATATGTTTTGCTCATAGAAACGGTGATCAAATTATGATAGAAATATAATTCTGCATGCAAGTTTCGACAGCGACCCATAATATTCTGTGTAAACTTTACTTCTAAATTATATGAACTACAAACCTACTTGTTATATATGGCGAATATATGAAGTTTGCTATAACTATGACATATTTACTTCACCTATAAAATCTAACCAACTTATACGATTTCAACGCGTTTCATACAATGCACGAAAATTTTATCTAAAAAAATTACAACGATTATTTTGTTATTTATTAGTGTTTTTTGTTCCAAGCAAGACCTATGTTTTAAACAGGCACATGGCTACTGGCGCTATGTATGTAATCTATTGGCGTTGTAATATTTGAACTGAAAATAAAGTTATCAACAAGAATAGTAATGTAGAAAGGCATAACTTTTACACAACATGAAATCATCGTAATTTAGGTGTAAGAAGATCAGATGTATGCTTAAAAAATAATCAGTTAAAATTTAGTATTCTAGGCGAAAAATATTTACAATTTATCGTGAATTATTTAAGTTACTATATGGAAGATCTACGAGTGTTCAGCATATTAGCACGGTTCTCAATATCAACTAAATAGCACTGATATAATATTCCATCAGCAAACTCCAATTTTCGTTCATGCAGCTTTAATGGCTTTTTTAAGCTACTTATTTGTTTTGTTACCCTTGAACCAGCTCGATGACAGCTCCATTCATGTCCGTGTAAAGTAGTTTTGTTCCAATACGTATCATTTCTCTGAGAGTCAGTGTATCACTGCCACCAAGTCCTCGAAAAATTGTTTTCAGTTTATAGTGCTACTGCTGTTTTGATATTTTAACAATCTGTAAAAGAATTGAGGAAGAAATTGTGCGAGTTTCATCCTTAATGCGGCCATAAAAATACTCTGTGTCACATTGAGGTTGATAAAATCCACGTTTACAATTTAAGTGAATTTGGAGGCGACGAAGATCACGATAAAAAGATTTCCGCTTGTAACTGGGCTACTCTTGAAAATCCCCAAATTACGTTGCAGGGCGCAACTTTACTTACGACCACCGCCAATGTTTACGACAGCCAGTTGGTCTTCTTTGTGACTCATCGTCAAAAGTTTATTTCCTTCATCGTTAGAAAAACAAATCATACAAACCCTTCCTTTTGTGCAATCGCAAACACATTGAAAACATTTCCAAATTTAAAATAGTTTCTGAAGTGGCTAGTTTTTGTGGGTATACTAGAAAATTCATTCTAAGCGTTTCTTTAGGATTTTTGGAAAAATGGCTGCCGGAAGTTGTGTATTGATTTATTGACCCGAGTTGTCGTGACAACCGATACAACAACAAACTCTCAGAGTTGTTTGTAGCAAATAGCACCGGCAGCTTTTAAGCACGTTGTGCTTACCTACTTAGGATAGCAGCTACTGAAAATATTAGTTGAGTTTTCTCGTGTTACTCATTCAAAAAATATTCTGCCTGTGGAACATTTCTTTTTTTCAAATGGAATTTAGTTTCAACTTAAGGAGCGTCTATACATCCAATTTCCACCATCTTGCAGGTCTCTGGTGTTGCGTACCATTTGCAAATAAAAATATGTGATATAGCCGCTGAATGCCAAAATGATACTATACTTTGAGAGTAGAGCGTTCACATCATACATGCTGCTGCTGATATGTCAGACGTATATTGGTTATGCAACCACACCCACCACCGCTATCGAGCAAGATTCGCTGGAAAAGTTTCTGCCAAATATTGCAGAAACGGTTGTACATGTAATTATCGATCCCTCCTGCGTCTCCTCCGAGACAGCGTTTATAAATTTGGTTGGCATTTTCCAGGAACCCGGAAATTTGCTAGTGTCATTCTTAATCAGCCCCTACAAGTACAAGATTATGGACAACGCTACGCTCGAAGGCGCCATTGCTGGAGCATACAGTGAAAGCTCAAGTGTGTTCCATTCATCAGGATTAGAACGTAAGTTAGACGCGGTCGCATACACACATTTGTATTTCATTTCAAACTACTCCGACCTTACGAAGGCAATCCAAGTACACTTTTTTGATTTTAAGTTGAGAAGAGTGTTCCCAAAGTATGTTATTTTTTGGAGTGTAATTCTGATAAAATCCATTGGTTGGCTGAAGGAATTTCAAAGCCCAATCTTTCACAACTCGTTCGCGGATTACCGAATACTAATTGCGAAAGAATCGGAATCTGCAACGTACTCAGTCTGGTTGATTTGCGTCATTCGTCACATGCATCGACATTATCATTCACCACACTCTTATTTATTACCGGTGACCAATTTTGATACCCACTCTATGCAAAGTTTGTGGAATGATGGTCATAAGAATCATCATGGTCAAAGTATATGGCTTATTAAGGGCGAACAACTTCAGGTAACGTTTAACAGGAAAAGTATTGGGTTAGCACGTGCTTTGCAGGATGATATGAATGCCAGCATCATTTTTGAGTTCCATGAAAACAGCTTAGGAAAAATATGCTATAAATGTCTACTTAACCAATTTAATATAGAATATATTCTGGAAAATCGTTTCCCACAATTACGAATCTTCTCTCCTGGAGTTCAAATGGTTGATACGATAATGCTACACGTTGCACCAAAAACTGGAGTAATAGACACAACATGGACAAGGGTTCTCCATCCGTTTAGTTTTGACACTTGGTTCACTGTTTTGATATTTCTCATCTGTTTAGTTGCATTTCTAGCCAAAATACGGGGCGTTTCGAAACAACCCTTGAGTTTACTATTTTTAAAAATTGTCGCTCCCCTACTTGACAAATCGTATGACACAAAACAATCTGCAACAGTAAGAACCGTTCTTTCCGGTTGGGCAATTCTTTGCGTTTCTTTGACTATTCTTTACGGTGGCGAGCTGTTTTCGGCACTTGCAGTATTCACACCGCCATCAACACCGAAAAATTTGGTGAATTTATGCCATGGAGATCAACAAATAATATCCCAATCTGCGCTTCGGAGTAAAAACGTGAGTTCGAAATCAACAATACACCAATCTTTAGTTTTGTACACAAATCTTGGATGGAGACAAAAGGCTTCATATCTCGAAGAAAATAAATGCTTGATGTCGATTGCTAATAAAGTTAAGCGAACGTTTTGTACCGGACGAAATCGTATCGTTATGTCTGATAGCTATGACAAACCTGAGATTTGTAAGGAAGCGCACGGAAATCCTTCCTACAGTAAACCAGTTACATTTTTAGAATTTGCAAAAACTGCAAACCGGCTACACAAAATTTACAAACGATCTCCTCACAGGTGGTGGACAAGCGTACAAACCCTGGATGATTTTCGGGAATGGATTCCCTTCATGACTACAGCCAATTATTTTAGCAAGCTGTTCGAACAGTTTTTGAAGGGTTGGAGTCCCGGTGGGTTCCCTCAGCACATTAAAAATCTGAAAGATTACTTAGCTGACGCACCATACAGAACCGTCAACAGTACGATGCTCGACGACAGTAGCCAATTTAAGCAAATGCAACTTCAAGTTTTGTTATCCGTGAGAGACATTTTCACCGTGTTAATTTGCTTCGCATTAGCAGTTTTGGTAATAGAAACGAGAGAAAATTGGGTTAAATCATTCTTTCATTTACTGCTTATATGGAAATTTCATCTTCAGCAATGGCGGGAAAAATTAAAAACCGGTAACTTTATGTTAACATGAAAAATTTCCTTCAAGGAATCCTCGGTTTGGCCTGACTATGCATTAAACAATGCAGAATATGTACAAGATCAGCCACAGGATGATGAATGGAGAACTAAACTTCACTGCTTTTTCTGTTTGGTTTCTTAGAACAATATTCTGTCAGTAGCAGAATTCCCTGCGCTAGAGCCCACTCGTTTTGAATTTGATGAAAGCATGCCCAATTGGGCATTGATACAATTTGACTCATTCTTACATTTTTGTTTGTTTGGGTAGTTTGTAGTCAAAGACAACCGATAACCAATTTGTTTTCTCGCTTTTTGTTTTTTTTATAAATATTCTCTGGACTCTGGACTAGTTCTCAGTATCAAATACCAACACAACGTGTAAAAGCTTCTAACGTTCTTAAGTACTCCAGGAAAGTTAATTTAACTTCTATTTGCAGTAGTAAGTTGAAATGTCGGGTGTTGTAGTAAGAAAGCAGGTCAAGGTCAGGCTAACTGGACCGAAGAGCATCCTTCCACAGCCAGTGCATCTTGTTGTCGACCCCAATCAGTGTTGGAATGACATTATCACCAGCCAGCTACATCTGCCGCTCCCTCCAAACCACCGTTTCGCTGTTCAATCAACTGCCTATCGACCCAATAAACCCCATCAAGGATGGCGTGCTCAGCTGACCGATCGGGTAACTGTAAAATATCCATACACCATCTGGGAATTAACCAAAAAGTTGCAAATATTGTAATTAATACTTCTTCTTCAGGTGGCTGACATCCTATCACAGTACGGGAGACCTCCAAGGGAGTTTTGTGTAAAACTAACGGTTCCAAGGGGGAAGCGACAAGTTCGGGACCAAAGTGCTTCAAAGGACGTGACTTCTATTCAACCTGAAGACCTACGAAGCGACATTCGAATAGTTTCATTGCGTTCCCTCCATCCAACTGAAGGTTCACAGATGACTTGTTCCTCCATTGTTCAGCCAGCCGAAATGGCCCCATCCTCCGTAAATGTGAAAGCAGCTGTTGACTCTGTTGTAGAGATGGAGGCAGGTGACGATTGGCTTTCCAAGGATGACCGGGACAGCATTTTAACCAACCTCACAAGTGCTTTTGACTTCAAACGTAGATCAGAATCTGTGAAAGGGACAGTCGTTAAGCGAATTAATAACGCGAGCAACTCCGTCGTAAGTTTTATAAATAACCGTTAACTTTAAACATGGATCAATCAGATTGTTTTTAAGGGTAGATTTTACTTTCTTTCACAGCTTCTCCGTGTGCAGATGGAATTGAACAAACTGAACAAAGTCCCCACCACCGGATGGAGTGGAACGTCTTCCGAGTTCCTCAAGGACTTTCTTAACTATTTGTTCAGTAAGGATGGAGCCTCT
>JAAXOA010002930.1:0-12315 GCA_036561885.1 Salina celebensis
ATGAGCAGTTGAAAAGTTGGCCTGCTCTACGGTTTTAATTGTGACTTCTACTCGTGGCGAGCATTGTAATCATTTACCATTTTACTGAAATGGATATTTTATTTTGTTTCAGTATAAAAAAAACTAGCTTTGGGTTCTTATCTCTCAAGGAAAACCTAAACTTTAGTAGATCATGATGGCATTTAGGGAAGAGAAAAAAACCGCATTTATTTTGTACTCATCAAAACACTACTAAAAGAGAAAGCAGAAGGAACTGAGTTTCTTTTCTAGTAACGAGAACCGTAAGGTTATCAGTGCCAGTTGTATAAACACTTGAAACTGCCATATATGTGTGAGTTTGTGACACTTTCTCTGTTAAGTATATAAAAAAAGGAGTTTCTTTTGGAACGACTGTCTTTCATGCGTAAAAGACAATGTGTTAAGTCATTTTTTTGGGAAATAGCTGAACTTATAGTTAAATGATAAGATAGGCATTTTTTTTGGTCACTATCATCAAGAAAAGAGTTCGGAGAAAGTCATGATGATAAATGCGGCAGTCTTGATGGACCCCAGGGATGATCAATACAGCCAAGATGGCTGGAACAAATTTACACAGAAAAATTGTATGCGTAGAGAGGAGAAAGTAAACAGCTTGTAGAGACTAGGGAATGTTATCATTTAATCCAAGAATGTTTATGGGAAACATTCAGACAAAAAAAGGAGAAAATGATGGAGGTAATTCATTGGTTATGTTCATGTCTAATGGGGCCAGAGATAAAATGCTTTCACACAGAAAATAAACTGTGATCTTTGTTCAGTTTCCGAGGAGAAAAGGAGTATTTACACTGTTATGGCGCGCGAGAATCGCCATGTTTTGATGGCGACAAGCTTTATTTTCATGACAAATTCGGAATTGGCTCCCGTTTTCAAGATTATCGAAAATGTTCCAGAGAAAAACTACAATTTAGTTTATTCTACAACATTCCCTTTCTTTAAAAAGATCCCGTTAAAGAGAATCAATCGATTTTCATGATTTTTTAAAAAATACTCTGAGAAGAAACGAAACAAAATGTGAAAAGAATAAAAAAAAAACAAATATTTTTCTACCCAAAACGATTTTGACAAGGAGAAAGCTACAAGAAAAACGTATCCTTTAGCTGTTATGTAATAACAATCCTCCACATAATCCGTTTGGATATGAGCTCTCCTTGTGAGAGAAAAACGTACACAAGTGTTTAAGTGTATATCTGTTTGCAGATACTTTTCTAAAGCTGTAGCATAAGCGCTACACGATAAACATTAGCTTTTCTCTTGGCAAACACAGTGAAAGTTTGGAGAAATGCATTCAAGGAAGTTTTTTAAGTCTGAAAAGTTAAACCCCAGTAGAAAAACTCAACAGACTGTATCAGTTCTAGCGGCTTGGTGAAAGTACGCAACAATTTTCTCTCATTCATAAAGCTATTGTGAATCTTTTCAAATGTTTAAACTGTCTACGCCCGCAAATGCAAAGAGAAAGCAATTTTTTTTACTAGAGTAATTCATACCTGAGAGATACAAAAAACGGTTTGTTTAAGTTAAAACTGTATCCAGCTTGTTGTGTAGATTGATTGCGTGTGTTTACACTTCTTGACTTTTCTCCCACTTAACACAGCTAATGGTGCTTGTGTAACATGACTGACTTTTCACTCTTCCTTTATTGATGAGTCTACACAACTGGCTGGCAAGAATGAATTGTAAATTGGACAGCTTGTAAGTTCTTTCGTAAACAACTTGACTCGCTTTTTTCTTGTAGATTTAATGGTCTACCTAAGAAATTACTTTAATGCTTGCGAATTCACGTAGAAAAGTTATTTGCTAGAAGGAAAACCATTGTTGTTTTCTCTTTCTAGACATTATATTGTGTAGAGAAAAAAAAATACGCTCCTGATGTTCAGTAGTCGCATGATGATCCTCATCAAGAACCATCTCGTCTTTCTTGGCATTCAGCCAGTCAAACATTAGACATGGTTGTTTGGTAGAGAAAGGGAAGAATGCTCAATATAATGATCGTTTCGCCTAAAGATATAACTTATGATGAGGCGTGTAATAAAGCAAGTTTGTTGTACAATTTTGTATTAAATGCTATCCTCTTATGTGTCAGGGCAAACGAGGAAATGATGACGGCAATTTGTAAGTCCTTTTTTTAGTTTCCAACAAAGAAAATTGTTTTCCAGCTTGAACCAAAAGGTCTTATGTCATCTCTTATATAATCATGGATTTAACATCTGTCACTGATCTGACACTAGACTTGTAACGTTTTTTTCGCGCTAATCAACATCTGAGCAGTTTTACAAGAAAATGACTATGACGTGAAATATTTTGGGAATCTGAGAATACGAAGCATTTGGTTGTATTGCTGTTGCTATGAAAGATTGGTCCTGGATGACAATTACTGGACCCGATAAAAATATGTTTGACATGTTTCAATGTCCATGTTTTGAAACATGCTATGTATTTTTAATCATGTTTGCTGTTTTTATATTCACAGTTTTAAGGAACTGTAATCATTAGCAATGGCGATTATGTTGCTACGTTGCTATGCTATATAACGATTTTTTTCTCCCATATTTCTAAGAATTCTCGCATTTTTTCAAGACTTTCCACATATTTAAAATGTTTTTTTGGTCCGTCATTTTCTATTAAGAAACAACGTTTTTTGGAGCAAAACATCAAATGAATGAAACTCTTGATAAGCCATATGCAACTATTCTACTTCTGCTATAACTACTTCTATAATCTTGTAATACTAAAATATTATGAATTTAAATATTTTGGCAATTTTTCTACATAGAGAGTTAGATATTTACAAGTCATTGCATTGCAATACGTTGCACAAGTCCCTGCGTCGGGGTTGTGGCAATTTGAGTTTTTTAACTCAATGATTTGAAACCGAAACTCCATGAAACCGAAAATTTACCGCATCGTATAGAGGATTTCTATTTGCTTGAGTGTATTCAGCTTCTACGGGCGTGCTTCATATATATTTTTGGCAAAAAAGTCTAATATTTCTACTGGCTCTATCAATTACTTACCGTGTAATTCGCAAGATTATCGACACGACATTTGAGCTCGCCTCGTTGTCCAGCAAGTACTGTGATATTTCCTAATGAAACGATTATCGGTTTTGGGAGGATTGGAATGATGCACAGGCAAAGAAATGTTTGCAAGGAGAGCTTCGTTGACTGTGAGATATGTGGCATTTGATGTTTGCTGATTTCCTGGAATCACTGGAGATATATCACATCCCGAGTCGGCACAGATTGTTGCCAAACTTAATAAAATTGATGTAAACATCCTCATCTTTTTAATATGGAGACTTCCGGGCGTGTGCTGGATCACTTGGATTACACAAGGCTTAGTTGCCACAAGCGGAATTCTCTTGAAACTGTGGGAATTGCTAGAGAAAGTGGAACCATAGTACAACCCTGAATAGTTTACCAGTAGAAAGTCAAAAACTCAGAACTATTTACAGAGGCATTTTCTACCTCAAAATTGTTGGGTAAAGAAATCTAACGAAGGAATGGGGTTTTTTTGGCCGGTGAAAGTTGTCTCTAAATGTTCCAGAGAAATTGGTATATTTTTGCGAAGATGATATTTAGTGTTGTTTCATCTTTAGCAACCTTTGAACTTTTTATCCAATGCTTTAAACGTTCATGATCACCCCACTTAATAACCCAAAACCATTCGTTTTTATCCTTTAAAATAAACCAATCAATATACAAATTGCGTGTGAGGATGCAAAACTTTCTCCTTGTATCACAACTTCTAAACTTTCACAGTATTTTTTTGTCTAAGCCGAGTACACCACACTCTAATCGGGAAAACCCTTATCTCGCTACCGCAATGCTGTTCTGACAGAATCCAAGAAAGAACTGAATCCCTTTTCGTACCGTTCACTGATAGCCCAACTTTAACTCAACCGAACAAGTTTAGTGTATGAAAAAGTGAGACTCAAGAAAATACAGAGGTAGATAGTCAGATAGGGTGTGTTGTTTCGTGCCTTTTATATATTTTTGCTTTCTCTTTATCTTGAACGCCTACAGTTCGATAATAATTCCACGTTAAATCCTTCAAGCTATACAACAGCTCAGGACTCAGTAAAGGAACTCTTTTTAAACCAGCTTTAGATGTACTTTCACCCATAATGTGTAACAAGTACCAATAGTGTATTTATGGTAATACTCAAATCGTCTGTCCGTCCATCAGAAAGCCATATCCAAGATCCACCTGAAAACTATGTGTAACTGAATATTTATAAACTACCTTTCTAGAATAACTAATTCATTACCGTTTTCGGGAAAATTACTAGGGATGTCACGAGCCCACAAAAATCGACCGAGCCCCGAGCTGGCTTGCCAAGCCTATGAATATTTTTTTAACCTAAAAATAAGTAAACCACCGAAAAGTCTGCCATAAATCGATGCAGTATACGTGCATTTTGGTATAGTTAATTAACAATAAGCCACTAGTAAAGCTTACGCCTGGATGGAACATGGCTCTAGCTAATACCATTGCATATTGCATTTTGCATTTTTAATAAATTGCATTTTGTCAATAAATTTACTATTCCCTACTGGACCGAGCCTAATGCCTAAGCTCGGGGCTCGGCGAGCTTTTAAAAAATCGCAAAAACAGCTAGGCTCGGCCGAGCCCCGACCCCGGGTTCGGGGCTCGTGGCATCCCTAGAAATTACCTTTTACCCTGCCCACGCCACACGACTTACGTAATGTACCCATAAATATTTCAATAATTCAGCTTACAGTAATATACCTATAAATATTAATTTTTCCGCCATTTTCCTAATTATATTCTTATGCCCGCTACCTTTCTTTTTTGTCCGAATATCAAGCTATTTTTAAACATTACTGTGAGACTGTGACCATTTCGTGTTGTTTCCCTTTCAATTCCCCCCAGGCATCTTCTTCAGAAACGCAAAATCCAAGTTAGAAAAGTCAATAAGGGAAAAAATATCTTTTCCCCCGAAAAACGCTTCTGATATTCTTGTTCTTTAAGCAAAAAAAATGCACTCCATGTGTTTCAGTTTCAAAAGAAAAACTCTGTTTGTTTGATTGGACCTTTTAGAATCGGTCCCCTGGGGGCTTCCAACGCAAACTGAGTAAGCTATAAAGCTGATGTGATGTTTGTTGAGACAATTTTTTTTCTTCGTTGAACCCCCCCAGTCAGAAACTGTTTCTGCCAAGATTCCTAACAAGAAACGCGTCTCTCCTAAAAGGAATTTCTCGATATGAACGTCCATCTGGATATTTCCTAGTGAAATGTAAATTGAAGTGGAACATGAAGCTTGATATCTTACTACCAAAAGGAAATAGATAAAGCAATATAAAAAAATACTGAGTTTGTATCAACTCTCAAAAAATCCTCCAAAAAAATATGCTCGTTTCCTGAAACCCTGCTGCGGAATCAGTTTACTTTCTTGTCAAACATACTGCAACCACTTTCATCTTATATTTTTTTGTAACGAAGAGAAAAAAAATTGGATTTTTAATCCAATCATGAAACGNTGTAACGAAGAGAAAAAAAATTGGATTTTTAATCCAATCATGAAACGCGCGAAATAAGTAAAAAGCAAAATTTCATATAACTGTCCAAACAGATATATTAATGTAAACCAACATAATATGCCCCCTGTGCTGCGATCAAATTTGGTTTTCTTCAAATGAAAAAAACATCCAGAAGCAGCCACCATAATTTTAATCTAAATTTGATACGTAGTCTTTACTCCTAAATTTGATCTGGGCTTCCTTGAACATTGACTACTGGAATGTGCGTGACATGAAACTGATGCCGGGTGATATAAAAAAAAACCTATTGATTTTCAAAGACAACAGTTCAATTAAATGTTTTGGGCTTTTCATGGGAAACCCGTTTTATATTAAAGTGAAACAAGCAAGAGAAAAGTTTTGAGACAAAAACTGTTTTTGCTCCTGAGCTCTAAGTTGAATGTTCATTTTGCAGAGAAATATTTAATGAACTTTTGTGTTGGGTGTCAGAACCGCGTTTCAATATGGAACAGTTCGTCAGCGTAAATAAATTATTCTCTACAAGAGAGTTAAGGTTGATTGTCTAGATAAATTGATTCATTAAAAGTGGAGCTACCAGAAGTTTTTTTTATGCAGTTGATAAAATCCTCACAATAATTAGTCACGCTTCAGTTACATGAAAAATAAAATTTAATTTTCGATCCTTCCTCTCTATGCAGAATGATGTTATCGTCAAAATGCCCACGTATGGTAGAACATGAATGAAAAAAAATCCTTATCAGAATTGTTTTGTCATCATCAGCTCGATATACCAATTTGTTTAACAATCAAACTCCTCGAAATTCTTGCTGAAAAGCAAATTGAAAATAGGGATAGTGCGTAGTGAGTTAGTTTATCCGAGCTGCTCAAGGTTTTTCTTTGAAATTATCAAGTGAACTGTGTGAAATATGATATCAATTACACATGTGGTTATAAAACAGGAAAATATATGTAAATACTTGTTATAACTCAAATTCTAGAAATAAAATCCCTCAAAACCCACACAACACTTACCTTCATTTAAAAAGGGTTCAATTTTATGCATACAGCAGTTTTTTTATTAATTGCATAATTGTTTTCTCACATTACCCCAAATAGTTAAATACCATTATCGTAAAAATATGTTATTTCTTTCAATGCCGTATGCATTAAAAAACCTAACTGTATATTTCTAAACGTTTCTGTAATATTTAATCTCTACTAAATTAAAAAAACCACGACCTATTCGCAAAAATGTCCTTGCAATAACAAAAACATTATGAGCTTTAGTTTTTATGCCTCTAATTTTTCTAAACCACATTGCATGAAAAAAAATATCCTTGATTTCCTTCCTGTTACGCACGCTACATAAAAGACACGGCAGCTCCCATGGAAGCTGATCAGAACCATAGTCAATCCCTAATCATGAATACTCCTCGTTTTTACAGTGCCGTGTTGGTGTTTTTGCTTGTATCAAATTGCGTCCACACGCATCCTCAATACTGGTCACGGATCCGGGATGGTAAGTACCAATTTTTTAAATAGAAAACTTCACATTTTGCGTGAATCACGAATATTTTAATGTCTTCGTTTTGTATTTTCTATTGAAAGCAATCTACGGCCGGCCAAGTCCTCAACAGCAGGACAACTGCGATAAGGGAAATTCTTACTCTCCTGATAACTGCAACAACTGCGTTTGCGTTAACGGCCATTACCGATGTACATTAAAATACTGCAACGAAAATTTATCGAATCTTCCAGCATTTCAATTTGACTAGCATTATAATTTAACATTTTTATTTATTAAACTAATTAAAATTTACGATTCCTATTCTTCGCCAAAAATTTATTTCGTTTTCGTATGGATTACCCGGAATGCTTTTCACTTTTGCAGTGTTGTCAAACAAAAGATATTTGGGTGAGTGTGCAACTGTCACCAAGTCGTGGTCTGATGCAGTCGCATGATTAACTATAAATTGCACGAACAGTTTGGAGAAGTGGATGTCCTCCGTTGTCATCAGTGCAGCCGACTCGCCATTAATATTCCAAAGCATGAAAAGATCGTCTCCGTGTGAAATTCCGTATTCATACGGAGCCGGATAGAACACAATGCGGTAGACTAGGTCTATGAAGGTTGTTAAATAGACTTTTAAATAGCCTGGAAACCATCGACTCTGCGAACCCACAGCGCGATAGAAGGAGTAAAAACTGGGTAGAAAGGATGGGGTATAGTTGTAAATCCCTGAGTAAATTATCCTTGACCCACCAATAGATCCAACTCTATCCACCTGCTCGTAAACTGGAATCATAAAAAGAGCGTTAGTAAACTCAACTGACAAGTAATAGTCTCGAAATGTAAATCTCTGATTGTACATGACTTTTCCTGTAACCTAAGGTATAAAACAACACTGAAAAGGTTTTCGTCCTAAAGGGTTAGCAAGCAAAACGGCCGGCAGTCCAACCGCAAATCCACCAACATGGCCTTCGGGCCGCATTTCCTACTTCGGGTACGTTTGCAGAGCCATAGCAACTAATACTAAATCAGAATTTGGTTGGCCGTTCAGCCAACCATTCAAGATGGAAACGTATATATAATCTTAAGCGCATTCTTCTTCGTATGTTACAATAATACGCGACAGGAAATTCTGAGATATACAGCTCGTGACTATTACTTGTGAGCATTTATGCGCAATAGCTAAAGCTATAGATGATAAAGCTTCTTTTCCAAACTCACCACCAGAAACACTCGCAATATTTGTCAAAGTTTTCTTAAACTTTCTTCCATCCTTGAAACTGGAGCCCCCTCCAAAATACCGCTTCCACACAGGCCCAGCCATTGTCTCATCAAACTTGTCAAAAGCTACAAATTTCGATAGCGAATCACTCCAATTTGTCCTAAACTTTTCTACAGATGCATCTGGAACCGCGTCGAGTCTTGCAGTTCGGAAACTTCCTTCCCCACTGTTTACAAGAGTTATCAAAAAGGCTACAAATTTCGATAGCGAATCACTCCAATTTGTCCTAAACTTTTCTACAGATGCATCTGGAACCGCGTCGAGTCTTGCAGTTCGGAAACTTCCTTCCCCACTATTTACAAGAGTTATCAACGGAATACTCCGAGTCACTTTGGTCCTCATAGGATGCTCCCGGATATATCCATACGGAGAATTCTCAACAGAAGGAAGCAGCATGTCTTTAACTAGATCTAGTCGTGTCATTGACAGTTGATAAGAAGCTAGTTTTCCTGCCTCGTAATTGTTTAAGCAACGAACTAATTGATGGGTAGAGTTTTTCGGACAATTTAGCTTTGCGACATATGCGAGAGACGGTGACGTTCCTTTGGAAGTAAATGACCATGGGCAGAATGCAGAGCTTTTCCAAGATTTTTTTTTTCAATTAAACTTTTCGTTGAAAGACTTAATTATATTTTTGTGTAAGATATTAAAAAATTCTTACCCAGATTGCATAACAGCTCTTTGAAAGAACCGGTTGTTTGCTAATATATGGAAATGAATAGAAGAAGCTCCTGCGGACTGGCCTGCAAAATATAATTATAAAAATCCTTTGAAGAATATTTAGAGCAATTGGCCAACTATGTAGTAATAGAAAATACCAAAAAGTGTTACGCGATTAGGATCCCCGCCAAAAAATCGTATATTCCTGTGAACCCAGCGAATCGCTTGAGCTTGGTCTTTGAGACCTTGATTCCCGGAAACTTGGGGAACGCCAAGATTAAGAAATCCAAACGGTCCAAGTCGATAATTAAAGGTAACCAGGACAACATGGTGGTCCATGAAATACTCAGGGCCATAGTAGCTAGCGCCACCAGACATGAATGCGCCTCCAGGTATGAATAAAATGACTGGAGCACTTGAGCTGGTATTAGGAGTGAAAACGTTTATATGTAAGCAGTCCTCGGAGCCTAGTACTTGTTGGAATACCATTCCATCAAATTGGAGGCAATTAGGAGTCACTTTAGTAGCGTCTAGGATTCCATCCCAAGGGTAGTGGTTTTTGGGGCGGTAAGAAACGTAAACGGCCGAGTGGCGGTTTGGCATAAGGGATCCCGTAAAAGGCCAGGTAATGTGTGCCATTACGGGATTTTAAGGATAAGCCTTGAACGTAACCTTCATTTGTTTTTATGATTGGAGCAGGTCTCGACTTGGGACGGAGCAGGGCAAGGATTAGGAATAATGTTGGGATAAGTATTCGCCACCAGTGTGCACTTGCTCCTTTCATTTTGAGAGTTTCCAAAGAACTAGAAGCGGTTTATTGTTGTGAGGATTTTTTCAAAAAAATGGAATAATGTTATAATATTTTTTTAACTAACGCTGATGTGAATCTACAGAAGCTATCACGCAATATTTCATGATCACAGCTCCAATGATGATGATATTTGCTATAAGCCAATTATTCAAACAAATTCCGAATAGGTTTTTTAAAAATTGTAGTGATCGAACCAAATTATTGGTTCTTACACTGATATTAACTTGTAATGTGCAATTGCGTTTTTGTTTCTTTTATGAAAACTGAGTGTTTTATGAATGATAGACTGAATAAGCTCTAAGCACGTGTGATTAAAATTGCATAAAGCCACAAGAAAAGTTATTATGCGTAAAGGAGTTCATATTCTGTTCACATTTTGCCTGACCAATAAAAACTTACTCATCTCTCACTCACAACATTCAGAGTTTTTACTGAAAATGTAATCTGCTTATTGCATGTTTGATCAAAAAACGCATTTTGCTATCAAGCTAATATTTTAAAGGAAACTCGGAAACTGTAACCTGTGTAACATCTTCCGAATCGTAATAGTTATAGCCACGCACATCATGTCTCAGCTTCAGTTATTTGAACGTCTTGTGCCTTTGCATTTGCATGAAAACAGGTAATTCAAGAAAAAAATGCTTTTGGTTTTCATTTAAAATATTTTATTTCGTGGTTATGCTATTATCGACCTATCCATCACGTTTTGATGAATAGGTCGGTCCATGTTATTTTCTTGTATTGAACGAGAAAATATTGGAAATTTCATGAGAACAAGCACTAATGCTAAAATTACAAAATACTACACTACAAAAGTATGAAGTACACAAAAAATTAAAATAGAATTCATATTGGGGCTTAAAATGCTACTCATGTCATTGACATCAGCACATCTTCAGCTTCCGAAACAGGTTAACTGCAACTTGAACCAGTTTTATGTAACTTGTCCGGGGTAACGAGAGCTTTATCTCTCTCTTAAGACTTTTATGTGTCCTAATTATCTTGCATGTTATCCAGATTTACATTCTGGAGAAGACATCTTAATTCGCTTAATGGCAACTTTATGACTACTAATTGTTAACAAAATGTGCATATTAGGCAGAACTCATTTGCGAAGCAAGAAATGTTTCTTTATAATGCCCGTTTTTTTTCTTCTTTTTCTGTACATTTATTTCACGAGCGTGTTGAGAGCCTTGCTCTCATTTTTTATACCATGAAGTTTTATCAGAATATTTTTTTCCAAGATTTTTATGCATATGAGAATAAAAAAACCCGGATTAATGATGCTATTCATAGCACCCTGGTATGTATCGCACAAAAATTTTTCTCCAGCTTTTCATAAACTACCCTCTCATTTTAAATTCTTTTTTCCTTGACCTGATTTTTATGTTTTTCGTTACTACAAAGCTGTTTTCCCTACCGAAGCCCTGTGTCAGGACCGAGACAAGATTAAAGTTGCTGCCTGCCCAACTCGGAGCTTTTTCCGATTTTATAAAAAAACAAAATCTGTGTAATGTGTCTCCTGAGTATGATATTATTTTTCTCTTGTTGACAATCGCACTTTTTGAGTTACTTGTCGGCTGAACATGTATCGTAATAAATTGTACTAGAAAAAAAAAATACCGAAACAAGTTAGTTGATAGGAACAAGACTCGCAAATTCCAATCCAGTAGGAAAAAATCTGTAGGCCGACAGTGAAAACAAGTTGGCAGATCGTAAAGGGAGGAAAAAAATATGTAAGAAAATTTTTTGAGGCACGTACGTTTTGACAATCTTTATCTCATTCTGTCTGAGCGGACATAGTTTCATATACAAGGATTCTAAGACAAGCGTATTTTCTTTTGAGCGGTACAAATTTACAAGATGACATACTTGAAAGGAATATCATTCCCGAGGAGCTTTCACCAAAAAAAAACAACGACTGGAATCATCTTCTATTGGTTTTCCCGGTAAAATGTCTTGTTTCCACGAAATGGATATTTGAAAGTGGAAATTGGTATTTTTAAAGAATAACCTTGCTCTAGGTTTTGGAAAGTAGGCTTTTCCTCACCAAGGTCAAACTTTGAGTGGTAGTCAAAATGGTAATGGAGTTTTCGCCTGGAAAAGAGCTTTGTTTGTTTATTTTATGCTAATGCTTCTTATAATTTGGAGTAAGATGAAAATATGAGATAGGTCAGTTTATAAATATTATTTTAAACCACTTCCATCCCGTTACTACTTAACTTTCAGGCACTATTTTCCTTTATCATGAAGAGTTTTAAGTTTGCCCATGTGGAAGAAAAAATTGGCCTATTTTCTCCTGTAGAAAGCACTGGGCACTCGCCAATTGCCATTGCATGCAAAGCTATAATATATTACGGCACATGATGTACAAAGAAGAATGACTAGGATTGAAAACTTTTACTCCTAACTTTTTCTTTTGCTTTCTATTTTCAGCTGTGAAAAATGTTGAGTATAAAAAAAATGTGTGCAAATTTTCCCCGGAAAATTTCTTAGCAGGTGGTTTGAATAC
>JAAXOA010002931.1:0-12313 GCA_036561885.1 Salina celebensis
TATTTTATCAGATAACCTTTCTCCCTTTTGAAAACTCGCCCAGTCACAGGATTTACATTCCCTGGTATAAAACTTGCAGTTGTCAAAAAACACATCTTAGGAAAAAAAATGGTCAGAGAGGAAGAAGAGACCACTCTGAGTCAACTTGTTTTACATGTCAATATACACATTAGTGGTCGTCCATAAAGTACGTCCCGTTGATTAAAAGGTTGGTTATTTGTGAATGGAATGTAAATGGTCCCTAGCTCGTCGCCTGTTGGGGTGGACGCAGCCGCAGCCGCCATCGTTGGGTCGTCTCTGCCAGCCGTCGGGGCTCGGCTGCAGTCCTGTGAGGTTCTGTCCTCTTGGCTGACCAGTGTCCACCCCTTCGTCTTATGGAGACTTACTCTAATACCCACATTTTTCATGCCATTCACAAACAGTCCACCTTTTAATCAACGGGGCGTAATATATGGATGAACCCTAATGTGTATATTTTTTGAAAACTAGTTGCATGCTTTACATAACACAAACAGGAAAAAATATCTAGAGACTAGGTTCTTAAACAATGTTTTACTCTCCTAATGAAACAATCTCATTGTTGAGCAGTTTCTGTTAGCAGTAGCTGCTGACTAGTAGAACTCAAACAATCAAGGATTTGCATTAATAGTCAAAGCTTGTTCAGTTCTTTGCGCAGTTACCGACCAACTCGTGAGTAAGGAGTGTGTCTTGTCTTGTCAGACTGTGTGCAGTTCACAGTTTAGATTTTTTTTTTGCATGAACAAAAAAACTTATCTTCAGTATCGGCAAGGCAGTGGTCGGTGGTGCCATTTCAAGGTACTCAAGCAGGGAGAACGGTGAATCAGAAAAAAAAATACTGCAACTGCAGTCATCTCGACTTATCAGTTTTATTAATTGACAGCGAAAGTAATGTGGTAATAGTAACAAAACAATGTATTTTTTAAAAATGCAATCAAGTTTAAATACATTCTGATTTGATTGTATTTTCCTAGAGAGGTGTGTGTGCGAGTACTATGCAAAGTGTTGTGCATTTTATGCAATAAATCAGCTACTAATTAGCTGAGAGTGCCGCTTTGTTATCTTGTTCCGTATGTGTGACAATCAGTTTTTTATCGAAAAACTACTAAATTGTTTGATTGTTGGGTTATCAAGGAGAAAACTATGTCGTTAACCCGGAAAATAGTGAATGGGCTGTTGCTCATCTCGTTTTTGTGTATTATTGCGGGTATGGTGGCTTGGGGCATTATTTCCCACAATGACCACAAACAACTTTATAGAAATGGGAGGCGAGCGGAAGAGCGACTTGTCCAGGAGGATGACGAGTCTAATGTGACCAATGCGGGACTAATTAAAGGGTAATAAAAATACAAAATTTAGTTATGCTAAAAAATGCATGCGTTTTTAATACCTGGCCTAGAATTGGCCGTAAAATAATAAAAAAACGCTTCAGGTGACCTTGAACAACTAAAATAGATAATTTTCATGGGAATATTTTTTCTTCCAATGACCATGACTGCAGATTATTGCCATTGAAATGAAATGTGTATTATCATTGTTATTTCATCTTCGGTTGCATTATAAATATTTTGTCTAATTCAAGATGCCACGGTCCATCATGGAAATGTTCGCTAAGGCTGGATCCTTCTGTGATACCGAGTGCATTACGAGATTTACATTAATCCTGATTTCAAAACAGGATTATTTTCAGGGTAAGACTAACCTAGGGATGAACCATACAGTACGTCATGTTGATTGAAAGGTAGCTTGTTTGTTAACGGTCCGAAAAATTAGTGTTAACTCTCCATCAGTTGAAGTGGCACGTCTGGAGCCCTAGTGGATTCAGTTCAGACACTTGCTCTCATACTCATCAGACTTGGGTCGTTCACAAAAAACCCACCTTTCAACCAACGTGACGTACTTTATGCACGACCGCCTACAAAAAAAATATGAAAGAAAATTATGCAATTCATTATAATCACGCATAATTATTGCATTCCAGTCGGGTGAAAATTTTGCTCAATATAACAAAGGACGTAGAACATATTCGGTTGCATATGAGGGACCTGAACATTTTGAAAACTCTAGTGACTACTAGCAACGGAACAGAGCATAATGTCACAGTAAGTACACAGATATTGTATGGAAATGATTTTTTTATGGTAGAGGAGGAAAAGTCAATATTCTTATAAATTTCAATTTCCTCAATTCTCACGGTTGTCAAGACAAAACAATGTGTCATAATGAGCTATTACATGTTATTTGTCTTGTGAATTTCGTTAGGCATTTCACTACAGTGAAAACGAGTTTTGGGTGATTGATCACCTCACAAGTAACAAAATGTTTACAAAGGGTGACTACACTTTGGAGATGCACTTTCAAGGTGACATGACCAAAAAGATTGTTGGGATTTATAGAGCAGCCTACTTTGATAAAGAAGCCAACGAGACAAAGTGAGCTGATGAAAATATAATATCCCATCATGGTGAATATTTTTTATGAAGGGGGTGATCCATAAATTACGTAGGTGGAATTGAAACGTGGGTTACTTGTGAATGGCCCGGAAAACGAGTGCTTGGGAGTAGGTCTGAGACAAGAGCCGAGGCCGCCAGGCGCCTTGCCCGTGTTCGAGCGGGCCTGCCAGACAGCGGGGTTCGGTGCTCTCGGCTGACCAGGGTCCGACCCGGCCGCTGATGGAGAATTACTCCAAAGCACTCATTTTCCGGGCCTTTCGCAAAAACCTAATCCACGTTTTAATTCCTGTGACGTCTTTATGGACGAGCCCAAAGCTTGTTACTAAACTAAATGAATGCTTCTTTACAAATTGTAGATACGTTGTTTCAACGAAATTTCAACCGACTGATGCCCGACGCGCTTTCCCATGCTTCGATGAGCCTGGATTTAAGTCTACATTTGCAATTAGAGTCGTTCGTCCAAAGAACTTGGCTTGTATTAGCAACATGCCAATTTATGTGAGATAACTTAATTAATGGTCATGTACTTTTTTATATGAAGACATGTGAATCTTTTACTGGAATTATCAAATCTTGACTTTTTGCCAGAGTGAGGAAATTAACACTCCAGAGCCGGGATATACAACAGTATTTTTTGAAAAGTCTGTACCCATGGTAACTTATCTTGTCGCGTTTGCGATTGGCGACTTTGAAAGCAGAAATGGAACGACGAGTAGAGGCCTTCCTGTTAGAGTATATGCAACAAAACCGCTGGTATACACAACAAACTAACATTTGATTAAAAAGTATCTCTCAAAATTTTATTGACAAAATTAATATTTGTTTTTATACGAAGGCGGCTAGTGTTGAGTATGCTGCGAATATAGCGCCAAAAATGATAGAATTTTATGAAGATTATTTTAAAGTACCTTATCCACTGCCAAAACTCGGTAAGAAACACAAAAATACTACAAAAAACATGTACGATTAAAGAGGTGTGATTAAAGAGGATTCGCCTTTTTTTCTTAGATATTGTTGGGATTCCAGAATTTATTTCGGGTGCAATGGAACACTGGTAGGTTGCCTCATTCGTCAGTAGATTTATGTTTCTTTAAAACGTTGGGTTTTAGCTTAATATTTGCTTTCCAGGGGAATGATATCCTTCCGTGAAAGCAATTTGGTCTACACACCTGGCTTGTCGTCTGCTTACAATAAAAAGCGAGTTGCAGCCGTGATAAGTCATGAAATTGCACACATGTGGTTTGGCAACCTGGTGAGTTCAAATTTGAATAGAATTTTACCTGTGAAAATACGTAATTTTTAATGCACGTATTTGTTTTCTTTAAAAAGATGACTCTGTCATGGTGGAATGATCTTTGGCTGAATGAAGGTTTCGCAAGCTACATGGAGTACAAGGGGGTAAACCATGTGCATCCAGAGTGGAAAATTCACTGGCAATTTCTCTCTGATGATTTCGCGAACACTTTGAGGCTTGACGGACGAGTCAGCTCACATCCAATTGTTCAAGCGGTCTCTCATCCAAACCAGATTACAGAGTTGTTCGACACCATTTCATACAACAAAGGGGCAACTGTGATTCGCATGCTGGAGGATTTTCTCGGACCGGAAGCATTCAGAGCTGGGGTGAGCTCGTTTTTACAGGCGTTCAGCTTCAAAAATGCAGTCACTCAAGATCTCTGGGATAGCTTGCAAAAACAAGTTAAAGACAATGTCAGCGTGGAGCTTGTAATGGACACATGGACGAAGCAAATGGGATATCCTTTTGTGACACCCACACAGTTGGATGAGAACAGGATCCGGTTCAGTCAGGAGAGGTTTCTTGAAAACAGGATGACCGAAATGGTTCCCATGATGGGACGAAGCAAACCCTCCCCGTTTAATTATATGTGGGAAATTCCTTTGAAAATTGAGTACCAGCCGGAAACAAGTGGGCAAGTCAAAACGAAGCTGTTCTGGATGAACCATAAAGAGAAATCTGGTTAGGGATGTTAATTAATATAGCTTGAAGGGTTTGCTTTAATTTATAATATTAATTACTTAGTTTTATAACTTTAATTTACATTTTTTTTCTAGTGGATATTGACCTCGGGGAATCGTTCAAGTGGTTTAAGGTAAACCCAGGATACTATGGGTTGTACAGGGTCAATTATAATGAGTCCATGGTGAGGAAAATCAAAGAGGAGAATATTGACCACTGGACGATTCCAGATAAATGCGGGACAGCAAGAGATCTCTTTGCTTTGGCAAATGCGGATTATTCGGAGTTTTCCCTGGCTTTGGAGTTTGCAAAGATTTTGGAAGGAGAAACGGAATTTTTGTTGTGGGATTGTGTGGATGGAAGTTTACGGAAAATTGGGAAGCTTCTTCGAAAGTCCAATCCAGCTATGTATGAGTCATATAAGGTTAGTCATAAGCAAACAAGCTCTCTTAATTTCAAATATGTGTATGAGTTTAAATTGCAATTTGTATTTTTTAACGTAGAAATACATGCAAACATTGCTGAAAGCCACTTATGGGAGAGTTCAATGGAGGGAAACGGAAGACGAAGATATCATGAATAGGTAGGCTTATAGCTGAATAACGGGACTAATGTATTCTCTTATGAATTCAGTTTTTAATGTACTTCTCTGTGTTTCAGATTGTCAAAACCGAAAATTATTTCTTTGGCATGTGAATTTGACTTGGATCAATGCAAAGAAGAGGCTGCAAATCTTTTAAACAGTATTTTTGAAGCTCCAGAGAAAGTGTCAGGAGGATTGAGGGACGTTGTTTACAAATGGGGTAACTGGAGACCATATTAAATATGAAGTACCTGTATCAAAGTCTTGAACGTAATTACTTATGCCAATGAACAATTAATTAGGAATGCGTCAAGCCGACAATGCAACGTGGCATAAAATGTGGAATCGGTATGTAAACGAACAAGATCCACAGGAGAAAGTGCGTTTGTTGAAGGGCCTTGCAAACACACAGGACCCAGAGCTGATTCATCAGTAATGAAAAATGCTACAAATGCTGCCATTATCAAAAATCAATCCTCGCTAATATTAATCTTTCCCTTTCTATTAGGCTCCTGGAGCTGTCAAAAGATGAAAAGATCGTTAGAAGACAAGACTATTTTGGAGTTTTGAAGTTTATTTCAGGAAATCCCGCAGGTCATCCGATTGTATGGAAATTCTACAAGTAAGTTGTAGCTTACGCAACAAAATTCTACTTGATGAATTAATATTAACCAGATACATAATTTTACACAGAGATGAATATGTAAACCTACAAGGTAGGTTTGGCATCGACAACAGAGGCTTTGGCCGTATAATTCAAGACTTAACATCAGAGTTTGCAACAGAAGAGGAGCTTAAAGAGGTACCACTAAAACTGAAAGCTGCGGATTGCAGATAAAAATTTGATGAATTTAAACTTAAAACTTTACACTTGTCGTTTAAGGTACTTGCTCTATTTGCCAAACATCCAAATGGAGGAGCAGGAACAAATGCCCGCAAATATGCAGTAGAACTGATAAATAACAATATCCACTGGCTGCAGCATCTCTCTCCGAAAGTAGAAGCCTGGCTGGCTAAAAACTTTTAAGACATATCTCAGAAAATATGATCTTCTTTTGAATGTTCTCAGTGTTCCGCAAGTCAGCAATAATTTAGATACTTAATGGGAGCACGTCTTTCCAAAAGCTTCCGTCAAATCAGAACAAATCCTGCAGGAGAATTTTAAACAGAAATCAAATGTTAACTATAAGACTTGTTAGCTGTGTAAATACGAAACTGTATTTAAAAATGATCCCCGGTATGTATTAACTGTAAAAGCATGACTTTTTGTGTTATATCTACCAAATTTAATCAACTACGTACTTTATACAAAGTAAGAACAGTTGTGGAATTACTTTAATCTGTTTGTTATAAATTGTTGGTCTCTCTGAAGTGTTGTTAATAAAGAAAAGACTCATGTCGTAATAGCTAAATGGAACTCCCACATCAATTCGCATTCTGGAGCTGACATGTTTCTCAACACTCAGAATAACTTCGTCTTCCCGACCTCAATGAAATCATATCCTGGGACAACACGGGAATTGGGATTACGATTAAGTTTTGTTTTTTTGTGCTCTATTAGAATCTGCTAAAAAGTGTTTTTAGCCTGGGATTCTGAGAGAAGTGCATATCATCCTTGTTTCATAATAATAATGACTGTTGGTACAAAACGGATAAAAACAAAGCAGCTCGACAGCAAAATCGGAATGGCATACTGCAGATTTATTTAAAAAATATTGTCTCGTATTTCACACCGCAATAATGTGTAAATTACACAGTGTAATGATAATCACGAAACGTCGATGGATATCAATAAAAAAAATCATCGGGTTGTCACCCAACCTTGGGTGGGTTGGGTTGTCTTCCTTCAACCCATGTTTCCCCTATCTTAATTGTAGACGAGCTCTGTGTGCCACTGGATTTCGGCATTTAAACTAATGATCTCGACTTACAGTTGGCTTATTTCATTTAATTTACACCTGAATTTATATTACTTGCTATCAATTACAAAATACTCACATAATTACTAAAAAAATCTTTGCAGTTACAGTTTAGCGGGTGTAAAATAGCCGCCATCGTCATATGTACGACTTGAAGGGCTATGGCGGCACGCTATGACGCTAAAATTCATATACATACAGCACACGCCAGAATATATAGCAAGGAATTTAAAAGTCGTTTTCCCATTAAAGGATACTTGATGAGGAATCAGTCCGCTTCCAGCCTTGGCGTCGTCCTGGAAATGTTCAGTCGAACATACTAACATACCAACAAAAGCTGATTATTATGGTTTCCTTTCCTTGATAGCACAGTGGTGCTTATATACCGTGATTTTGTCTCGAAATTCAGCCCCACAATCCCAGCAAATAGACGGCTTCTCATTTGTATGAACTCTCGTATGTTGTAACAAACAGCAGGAAGATTTGGCAGCATGGTTGCAAAACAGACATGGAAATGGTCTATTCTCAGAGTGACTTAGGAGGTGCCTTTGGAGCTTAGGATTGTTTCTGAATTTCGATCCACACTGGGTGCAGCAGTGGACTTTAGTTGATTCATCATGTATTTTTTCATGTGCATTCCGACCACTTGAGGAGCCAAATGCCTTCATACATAACCTGCACTTAAACGGCTTTTCATTGCTATGAGATTTTAAGTGAGATCGGAGGGTATCTGATTCGCGAAAACTCTTCTGACATACGCTGCACTCAAAAGGCTTCACATTTTCATGTATTAGAAGATGCCTTCGGAGGTGATATTTATTGGCGAAAGCTCTGTTGCAGATTTCGCACTTAAAAACTGGTTTTCTGATTCCCAAATTGTGTTTCTGTTGCTGATGATATTTTAAAGTCTTGCGAACGTAAAAAGATTTTTCACAGATATGGCATCTGTACAGCTTTGTACTTGTGTGCCAATTAATATGATCAATTAAACCGCTGTGTCGATTAAATGACCTCGGACAAAGCTCACATTTGAACCGTCTTGTTTTCTCATGAGCGCTTCCGCAATGAAATATCAGTGACCGACGGGAGCCAAGTTCTTTTCCACAGTGTTGACAACAGTATGGCTTTTCTCCAATGTGTTTTTGCAAGTGGACGAAAAGGCCATGACGCCCGTAACACTTTTGCTGACAAAAGAGACATTCACGTGTTTTCATCCATTCTCGACCCAAGGAGTGAACTTTTCGGTGAACATTTAATCCACTTGGGTCAGCTAATTTTATACCGCAAATATCGCATTCGTAGGACTTTTCCCCAGTGTGCTTTGTTGTATGCAAATTTAGGTTCCATTTTTGGGAAAACTTGGCATTGCAAATTGTACATTTGAAAGGTTTTAATCCTTCATGCACAATTTGAATATGATTCTTTAGCACCCACTGGGTATTAAATGTTTTACTGCACTTGTCACAATGGTATGGACGAATATTTACGTGTAAGTTTTCATGAATCTTGAGATTACAACTGGTTTTAAAACTTTTTGGACACTGTTTACATATGTACGGTCGTTCCATTAAATGCGTTGATATGTGATTCTCAAGGTGGTGTTTTCGTGAAAAGTTCCGATTGCAGATTGAACACTGGTGACGCTCCATTATGCCTAACGGAACAGGAAGGATTCATACAAGATCAGACGTTAAATCTGTATCGAATTTTTCACAATTTTATTCAACACGAATTCACAACTTCTTACGATCCAAGTAATCTCCAATTTTAGATCTTCGTTTCGATTCATTTCAATCTTCTTACGAGATCCCAATAATACGATAGCTGGCGTATGAATGAAACTTGTGACTAACGAAACCCACTTTATTTGTGATTTTCTAATATTCTTGGTGTGATTTACGTTAAAATGAAAGACTGAGTTTTGTTGATTTCCCCCAACTCTGTTTCTTCTCTTACAATGTAATGTGATAGGTGTTGCAAGATTTTCTGACATAGTATTCGAGAGAGTTTATTCCGGCCATAGGTCATTTCATTTCCTCAATAACTTCAGTGTGTGATGATGTCATTCTCATAGTCACTGCCAGTGGCCAGTAGCATTTGAAGTCCCAATCCCAATTTATTTGGTAACTTTTATCTTCTCTTTTAAACTGCATAACATTGCAATGATTGTACTGCATTTACATACGTTATAAAGATCAAAATTTCTCTGAGACATGCAGTACATCAACTGGTATAACTTCACCTCGTTCTTCATTGAACTCTTCTAACTCAACTCGTCACCACTCGCAATAAAAAGTTATCCTCTGGGTCAGTCCCCAGGTAATAGGTGCACAAACTTCCATTTCAAACTATAATTTGACCTGTTGAACCGTCTTATCACACTGCCACTTCTCAACTAAAGTTGTAAGGTAATAATTGAATGTTGGGCTTTGCTACATATTATATGATATGCATTTCTAACAATGAAAACAATTTATGCATATAGTGCGACTTGAAGTTATACGAAAAACGTTGGGTACGATTTACATGTTATACTTAATGACGTTACCGACGAGTTACGCGTTATACGAGTTTATGTAGATGAGTTACTTATGCATACGAGTTGTCGACCGACGAAATGATGTACATTCCGCATCAGACACTCAACACTGTTGCAATGCAATCTGTAGGAGTTTGAAAGGCAGCAAGCGTAAACACTGATTTTAACCTCATTTTTTTCCCATGATAGGGTTCTTGGGAAAGAGTCGTAAATATGAGATCACATTATGAAAGCAATGACCTTCGACACTAACAACGAATACTTCAATGACTAACAACAGAATCAATTTGGGAATTAAGCAAGCTATTCCTGCAGTATGAGATCTCATCACGCAACTCATTTTCCAATCTAAACCGACATTTTTGCTGGGTTAGAAAAATGATAAAGTATTTTATAGATTTCGGTATTAATTTGGTTGTCAAAGAAGGGTCTTCAGTATGGAAGTGACCAGGGACGGAAATTGACTGGGATTATTTAATTATGCCAATGCATTGGAGAAATTTCGAATGTAGAAATCTTGAGGGTAGTAGAAACCAAACCAAAATTACGACATCCAAATGTGTTCACTGTGTGAATAGATATTTTTTAAAACTAAAGTTCAGTGAAGATGTTTTCCACAGCCTCTGAACTTTTGTAGCTTTACTTCTGAGCCTCCCTCATATTCGGAATGAATGACAAAGCTAATGTAACTAGTGAGAATGTGACAGAGTCAAGTCGTGTTTCTATTTATTTGATTTATCCTTATCATCCAGCAAAAAGTTAAATTCTTCTAAGACTTTTGTTTTGAGTCGAGTTTTACAGACAGTTTTGACAGAGGATGAAATACACTTTGAAAGGACCAGAGTTCTAAACTTTTCATACTTTTTGAAACTCGGGTTAAAAAGTCACAGAGCATTCAATTCAATTTTGAGTTTTTCTAAAACATGTGTACATGGAGAGTTAAGGGCCACCAAAGTTCAAAAAGGGACCCTTTGTATTTGCACAATTTTAGACCAAATCCATAGGTGTGCAAAACAAGTTGTTGTAATTTGTGACAACTTGTGACACCCTAATTTTTGTAACTATGTGTTCTTGTTGTGTTGTGTTTTACCTCAGAAAGCTATTACAATTTTTTGTTGTGTTGTGTTCAACTCACTTGAAGATGTGTTGTGTTTTTGTTGTGTTACAACCGGTCAAAATTTGACAAATTATGAGGATAGCAATGTGATAAAAAGAATTAAGTTTTAGCATAATTTCCATATAAAAATCATAATTTGTCAATATTTACTATGAGTTTGTTGTGTTTTGCTGTGTTTTAAACTTTTTAGCACATGTGTTGTGCTTTGACTTGTTGTTTTGTAGCCTTTGGCATGTTTGTTGTGTTCTTGTTGTAGCCACGATATCTTGCAATGTGTTGTTGTTGTGTCTTGTTGTGGTCTGAAAGGCGACTTTCAAAAATGTGTTGTGTGAAAGGCCTAGGTGCACATGTCTGCAAATGACCCAGAAAGTTGCAAATAGGTGCTAGTAGCATTATCTTGTAGAAACTGAACTTATTGTTGTATAAAAGTTAATTTTGCCCTTAATCCACGGTACCGACACCGCCACGGTAATCTTTTGTCTTTCTCGTAACATCAAACTATTGCGTATGCAAAATTATCGTTATAAACTGCACCCTGACCTGGTTACAAGAAACATGCACTGGAAATTCGTTCATTTAGAAAGCTAAAAACCATGGAGATGGACTCTTGGTGTATCAAAGTCTGGAGTATTCTTTCACCGACAACCAAGAGCGTGAAAAGGTTTTTAGAAAGACTTCCTCCCCACCTGTTTAGGCGAATGATACAAAGCTGGCGCTACGGGTTGATTAGGAAACGGTTAAAATCTGTACACAAAATGTACAGTTCAGGACAGCTTTTGCATACAATAGACCAAAACAACTGGAGACTCCGTCTCATGTTTAATACAAAAGTCACTATTGTAGAAACGGCTCCTTGCAATTCTGGCGCTAGGAAAAAGGAAAAATTAAGTGTCCTGTCTAATGTACCTCCATTTTCAATGTAGGTTCAAATTCGATACGTGAGAGCTATGAAAATTGGCAATGATAATAGGTAAAACGATTAAAAAGCAGTGTAGCTGATAAATAATGAATGCCGTTTGAATTTTGTCGCGTTGTTTCAGGCAATCCTGCAATAAGAAGGATGACATCATTGTCTAATAGTACGGATTAAATGACTTTATCCATTCCATAAGCAAAACGCTCATCTTGATTTTCTATTGATTGACGACAACCTCGATTATGTGTCTCAATATGTGGGGTTTGGTGGAAAAGGCTTACTCCTGAGTTTATACGCGGTGTAATTTGGTAGGTAACGAATGAGACTTCAAGTGTTTACGTACGACGATTATCTCTACACATACTCATGCAGAACAACCTTAGCCTTAAATGGTTCATCGTTTCGCGGTTTTATTCGTCCAGAACTGCAATTTCTTCAGTAGTTTAAAGATCTCTATATAAAATATAAAAAAGTAAATTGTAGGATCTTATGGGGTATTTAATTTCCCATGGCGATCCGTATCTAAGACCCGACTTTTGATCAACCCCGTACATAATGGCAAGTATGTATGCCATGAATGCTATGGTGTTCCAAAATACTTCTAATATTCCATTCTTTGCGTGCACTAATATTACTAGTTCAATGGGTCAACTCTTCCACATTTGCATATCTAAACAGTGTAGCCGTAGCCCATTTTATTTACTTTTTCTGTCCAGTTTAGTTCAAACCAAGTTCGAAATGAGTTTCAAATCTTGCCGAAATTCAGAATTGAAAGGTATTCCCAAGATCC
>JAAXOA010002932.1:0-12313 GCA_036561885.1 Salina celebensis
TGAGCCGTAAGCATTAAACCGTCGTCAAACCATCAATAAAATGGTTTTCATCGTTTCAACATTGGTTTCCTTTTTTATAGTTTCAAAAATCGCCTTTGCAAGTTGTGATTCGATTCTCAACGACCCAAACATTATTACGACACATATTTCTGAAAATCTTCGTAACTTTCTAGTCTACACTCTTCAAGGTTGCACTGTACGAATGGTTGTGCGCGGAACCAAATCAGAGAATATTTTTCTATTTCTAAATAACCAACAAACTTCATTCAAAACGTACATCTTGGACGACTACGATACAGTCAGAAAACCTAAAGTGTATTCTGAAGCAAATGGAGACAGTGTCACCTATGCTGAAATGGGATACACGTCCCCCGAGTGGTTGATGCAAAGGCACACATCTTGTTACACTCACCTATACTTTGTTAGAGGTCCTGTTCATCTTTCAAATATAATTCGCTTCCGCTTCGTTGATTTTGACCTCAGAAAAGAAAGTCCTGACTTTGTGATTTTTTGGGAATTGGTAGACTGCCAAAGTTACTACAGAAAATTATTCTCTCTGCAATTCTTTTATCGAACGTTTATGGACTATCGATTAGTAATTAGGAGAAACGCATCTACGTTAATTTATGATGTAAGTGTAGTTTGCATGGTGTGCCCTTGGGTTTTTCCCGAAAGAATAATATCAGCCCCTGTTGCACCCGCAACGGAAGCAAATATCAAATATTTCTGGAAGCAGCTACACAAAAATCATTTTAAACTAAGGCAAATGTCTTGTCGCCTTTGTATAAAACCCCATGAGTATCAACTGCTGAGGCGCAGAAACAGGATAGACTCATTTCCGTCGGTTATTTCTATCTTGATTAACATAACTCTGTTATACAATCACAGATGGGATACACTTGGCACACTCGACAACTTAAAATTCCTAACAACTTCTGGAATTCAAGAAGATTGGCTAGACCCACGAATTCCTTTAGTGACAATGTCTCCTAGTTTCATAACCACAAATTTGTATAGAATGTTCACAGTTGCACGCAAATCACTGCTCGTAGCGCCTGGCCTTAATGATTTGCTTTCATCATTAAGCGTAACAGTTTGGTCCTTTATTGTAGCGTCGTTACTTGCTATTTGCATAATACTTAATACAGTAACACATAAAGAAAGATATTCTTCTTTATTGCTTTCGGCATTCGGACCCCTGACAGACCACTGGGAGAATTATTGTGATGCTAACCAAAACATTTTATTCCTTTGGGGCGTCTTCTGCTACTCCTTAACAGTACTCTATGGGGGAGAAATGGCATCTTCTATTGCTGTCCTCAAGCCACCAACTTACCCCACTAGCTTAGAGGAACTTGGCGAATTCAGCACTCAACTTATTTCGTTGCAATCGATTAGCACAGACGAGGATTCTTTCGAACCGAAGTTAAAACAAAGCTTTAGTGAGGTCACAGCGTGGTCCGGGAACAGTGGTGTTGGGCCCCATGTTGGTTTTGAACAAGGGGAAATAAAAGCCAGGCTGATGAACAGTATTGGATTCTGCCGCAGGCTTATGGTAAAGTTTGATCGAAGTAATGACAACTTTCCATTTCAGTGCAAAAATAAACCAAATCTTCAAAAGTTGGAAGTACCAACTACTTTCGTGGATTATGGATATTTACACCTACTTGAGCGCTATGTGTTTCAAGACTCTCCTCAGTTTTGGGTGAGTTCGACAACAACTGAACCAGATCTCCGGGATGTGTTTCCTTTAGTTCTAAGTAAAAACTATTTCGCAAAACTGGTATTACCAATTGCGAGCATGTGGGTAGCGTCTGGTCTTAACAAGGTATGGGCCGAGGAGGAAGAACACGTTTTTGCCGCTATCTGGAATTCAGGAGATGCGGTTCATAGTATCGACCAAGGGTCGGAGTCCACAAGGATCATTGAGTTTACTCCTCTCACACTTCAGATGCATAGAGCGGTACTTGCCCTCTGTGCTGTATGCTTTGGAGTAGCTTTACCTGCATTTATTGCAGAAATTATGTCCGATTTAAGAATAGTTTGTCTTGTAGTAGATAAAAGAACAAAATCGTACCACCTTAAGGAGAGAAACTCAAACACAAACGTGAAACGATTTTCAAAAAACCTTGACTCTGAAGGCAAATTGGCAGTTTACCGCAAAAGTGAAATTATTGAGCCAGATAAACTCACAGGAACGTATGTGCGAAAAACGCAGCGTAACAATATGCGGAAGGAAGAGAGGAGAGTAATCAATTACAATGACGGTACAATTTGTAACAATACACGTGGATTGCGTGGCAGGTGCTCTATTTAGTAAAGTAACTGATTCTATTAAGTGTTTTTGGAAAGGCGCCTCTCTAATGGGGAGTGACATGTTCAGAAACCATTGTTCTAGATACCCCTAACTTTCTCCAATAATACACGATGTAAGTGCTTAAAGAAATGCAACGAATTATATGCTGTGCGTAGTTTGTACTGCTTTTCATTAATATCCACATACAGCAATTTAACTACTAATTTTTGAAACTTTTACTAAGGCAAATTTGTAGATTATTGTCACACCCTTTTTGCTTACTCGGAAGCATTGATTACTATCAAATACTTATATAAACATTCACAAAATTTGTATTGGTGAATACAATATTCCATACTGTACTAATTCATTCATTGTGATTTAAATTTGACATGGGAGTAGCTCATTACACGACCATATTAATATTTGTTGTTGTAATGTACTTTAATAAAGAACTATATTCGGAAATTGAAAGCATATGATTTGATTCAATATTTCCATTAATTTGCTTGCGATTCGACAGTGACAATTTTTCTTCAGAGCAAAATTGAGATTATACCCTTATCAGGAAATTCTTGCGCATACCGCTATATATTCATATTAGGATGGGGTCTTCACAACATTTTGGGTATTACGTATGTAACTAGAATAAAACCATCCAAAGTTCATCAGAATCCAAACTCATATTAGCCGTTGTAATTTAGCTATATATATTAGTTATTAGGTATCTGTTTAAATATTGCAAAGTGCTTTATGGAAAGGTCAACAACGAATCAATTACGCGAGATTCCATCGTGTAGAAATAATCTGCGATAAAAATATTATCAATAATGCCAAATGGAGGGCACCCAATAGTCATTACTGGCATAGCACGTAGAGTCATTTCCGCCATAGTATACATCTTCCTTTCCTTCTTGGTGGTATATCGTACTTTATGCTGTCTAGCTTTTAAAATATTTCTTCCTTTTATAACTTCCGACATTTCGTTAATATCCTTGATCATCTTCAGACCAATGGATGCAGATAAAAGAATTACACCTATGAATGCAGACATAGTCAAGTGCACTGCAAAAGGCGACTCCTCCCTTCGCTGAATGAGTATCCACAACATCAAAACGCCCAATACATACAAGACACACATAAGGACCGTCAAAGCAGGCTGGATAAACAACTATAGAGATTCAATTAAGATTTAGTCTTTAATTTAAGAGTACTTAAATAGCAAAAAAAAAAAAAATAACTGCGCCGACCCATAAGAGCTAAAATTACGCTTGAAGGTAAAACCAACTTGCTGATATTTGTGCACATATTTTAATTGTCTGATATTGCCGTCATTAACGTTAAAAAACAAAACTTTAAATTGGCAGCAAACATTTCGATTTAAACTCGATTTTTGTCATCAATTTTGAATTTTAAATGTCCTAAAATATACGTTTAACCAATAATGAGAAACTATAATAGGACGAGTTCCAAATCGGTTAAGAATTAATTTTGTATGATAATTGAATTCAAGATGATTTTTAGTCGTAGCTTGGTAGCATAAAATATTCATGGAACGGAATATGTTTTCGCTGATCTTAGTTTTGCATTATATAAAGATGTACATTCCATTACCGACTAAGCCACAAAAGAACTAGACACGCTTGAATGAAATAACATGGGTCTTCAAGCAAAGATATGACAACCAATATTTCTATTATGTCTCTGTCTTCAACAATAATCCATAATTGGAACACTCAAAAAGTTCCAAATTGCAAAACTTTGTGTTTGTTTGCGAACACTATCAAGTGTTGGATAAAGGAATTCTGGTTTGGAAAATGTATGCTCAGCTTTGACAGTTCATACTTACTACTTACCATTAGTCTTTACACATTTTTTATTATCTGCATTTTGTAAAGACATATTCTTATCCAATATCCGAGTTCCACATGCTAAATTCTCAAAACCAAGCTGTCAATTAATCATATACGAGTCATATAGATAAGACAGTAGCTTAGCCACTACGATCATGTTTGTTTTTTTATCAGTTTTCACTGCAATCACTTCAATATCAATATCTGAATGATTCGGTGTAAAAATAAAATGAGATCACAGAATCTCATGAAATTCATTCAGTTTTTATTGTAATAATAACGGTTAACATTGCCAGCTCACTAGAAACACGGACTTAGTCATTTTTCCTTAAAATATCCAATATTTAAAATAAAATGGAACATTTCAGACATCGCAAAGCAGCCCGGGTTGTGGCATATATTGACGTGGTACACTAAAATTCAGTCTTAAAAGTAAAACATTTCCAAAATTAAAAATATTTTCTTGTAAATTTGGCGTGCTCCATTTTGCTTTGAAGGTGCTCTCGAGTATAGGTGCGATGCAACTTGTAGCTGGAGTTATTCTAGGTTTGGCTGTTACTAGTTATGCAGGGGCGGCTATTGGCGACGAAACGGGACATGTAAAAGAGAAGGATAAACATGAGATTACTTGTAAGTAGTTCTATCTATTTTGTTAAAATATCGTTATTTCTTTTGCACAAAAATGGCTTTGAAATTGTAAGAACCTGGGGGCTCATTCACAGCCGTATTTTAAATTAAATTTAAAACATGCTTCTTATGAGGTTTTATATATAAATTTATGAACTCGAGTTCACTAAAGCCGATTTAATTTTTCTGTGAATGATCTCCCTGAATATCTGGGCCTTAGATGGATTCGAAAAATTCCAAGTTATATTGCTAATTGGGTTTAGTTTGTATTTAAACATGTTTTGAACCTCATTTCTCGTTTACATTTGATTATCTTCTAAAAGCTGAGGTCTGTTTGGCGAGAACCTGAGATTTTAAGAACATAGCTTTGATGTTCGCCTAAAATGACTCGTAATGATTCAAGACAGTATTCTTTGGAGAATTAAAATTTTCACTTTTTTTCTTCAATTTTCAGTGTTGCTGATTTCTTTGTGGGTTTTGGTTGGAGTCTCAGCTGTCCTAACATGTATCGATTTGTGGTCGGCTGTAATGCTAATTAAAGCCACTAAAGAAGTGAGTGCTATCAACAACTTTACTTTGCATTAAAATATACCCGGTCCAATAAATCCGTATATTTATTTTATATCTTTACGTTTTATTTACAGGGAGCTGAGCCGAGCAAAGCTTTACACAGAGCAATTATTTGGCGTAATGTAGTCATCGTATTTCTCATGATTCAAGTGGCGTCGTATTTGGTGTCAAAGGCATATGTGTTTGCAGCTCTCGCCATTTTTTTCCGGTTTGCTCTACTTTATTACGTTATCAAGTTTATCAATGAACTTAAGTCAGTCTCAGGTGGAGGGGGGACATTTCCCCATCCAGTTCCTACGGCAATAGTCATAAAGGCTTAATTCAAATACACTATTGCTAAATAACGTCACTAGAGTTTACCTATCGAAACTATTGGATCAGAGAAGGTTAGATTCTTCAAATTGCAGAATATAATAAACGCCATTTCACGGATTTTGAACAATTTGTTTGTTTTATTTAGACACATATAACACTATGTCATCTCACTCATAGTCAGTGTTTTCCATGAATTCACTTCACTATGTGAATGAGGACATAACCGAATTTGGAATAAATATTATCATTGAGTCACGCCATGACAAACTGTTTTCATATGTCGTGAAGAAAGCTAATTCTTTATTTCAAATAGATTTAAGGTCAAGTCAAAGTAAGCAAATGAGTATGATTTTTGTTTTCATCCATCTTATGATTTAATATTTAAAAATAGTACTGTAAATAGTAAGTGTTTGTTTGTAGAAACGTTTACGAAACTGTATTAATCATCTTCAAGGAAGGCTGTTTCACATTCCAAATCCACCTATGGCTTTCAGTTACTTTTACAAGTCAAATAAGCAAAACCATTTGAACAAAGATTCGTATCCCTTTCAAGCATATAATAAGCAAACGGTTTGTTAGCTGGTGCATGCCCCACTTCCCAACGATTTGCTTGAGTACGGCACTTGACTACATACGTAGCTAGAAACAGACTGCTCGGTTCTGTCCCCAATATCAGCTTCCAATCAGAAGGAAACTTTGAACTTTGCTTCCAAACCAAATTCTTCGAATCTTCCAGAAGCTCGTAGTCTTTGTCAGTTGAATTGAACTGGAGCCTGGGCTCCCATAAGAGACAACTTCCATTCTTGAAGCTTCCATGGAAATATTTTCCCTCTAGTTTGTGTCTACAAATGTAAATATTCCCACCCTCAAATTTCTCTCCAGTAGGAAAACCCACAGTAGCGTCTTTCTTCCATCCCACCTCACAATGATTTACCTTTGGCGATGGGGTAACCACTGACGGTTTTTTGGTTAACGGTGTCGTTGGAGTTGGAATTCCAGTAGGCTGTGTTATGGCTGTGCTAATAACCAAATATTCGTATCCTCTTGTGCAAAACATGACACCATTTCCGGTAACGAAATAAGCCAGGTCTCTATGGAAAGGCCCGTGACCTACGAACCAGTTATCTTCTTCTATACATCTTACAATATATGTCGTTATAAATCCTTTCTCCTGTGTTCCTACAACTAAGTTCCATGTCTTTGGAAATGATGGACTGGGCTTCCATTCAAAAATTATTCCCGGTTTTTCTACAATAAGTTCATATCCATTAGTTATATTCTTCACAGTTTGCCGTTGCTCCCATATTTGACAGGTATTATTAAAATAAGGACCATGATAAAGGTTCCCGTCAATTTTGTACCGACATATATACATTTTCTCGCCCTCTTTAGTCGAACCGCCAACCAAACCTACTTTGGCGTCTATTACCCAAGTAAGGTTTAAAAGTGTCGGTAAGGAGGGAAGTGTTGGTTTGATCTGTTCGTCACAAACTAAATATTCAGTCGCATTTGAACATGGAGCTGTATTCTTTTCTTTGATTATATACGCATTGTCACTGTTCTTTGGTCCATGTCCTACAACCCAATTCCCTTCATCCTGTTTGCATACCACAACATAAGTTTCAACAGATTCATTTGTAGCTGTACTTCCAACAATGACGTTCTGGTCTTGTGGAACACCCACGCTGGCGACCCAGTAATATTTGTCAGAATCTCCTTCAACTAAAAGCTCATATCCTTGTGTAATATTTACAAAGTACTTCTTCTCAATCCAGAGCTGACATAGCCCTTCAGAGTACCCCCCATGATAATAGTTTTGTCCAAGTTTATGTCGACAAATGTAAATCGGTGAGCCACCCGGTGTTTCACCTCCGATTACCCCAGTCTGGGCGTGCATTCTCCATTTAGCCTTGCAAGGTTTTGGTGCTCCAGGCTTCACTGTTGTATTATCAGGCACCGAGGGCTCCACAACTGGGGGAGGTGTACCACTACATGATAAATACTCATGTCCGTACTCACATGGCGCTGTATCCGTATCTTTTATATAATATGCAAACGGTTTGTTCTCTGGACCATGTCCCAGTTTATAGACACCCTCCTGCTCGGTTAGACACCTCACTATAAAAGTTGTTCGAAACCGGGCGCTCTTCTCTGTACCTAAAACCAATTTTATATCAGTGGGAAACTGGGCCCTTGACTCCCAACGATACTCAAAAGAACCTTCGGGTTTCTGTAAAAGTTCATATCCCTTGGTGACTTCAAACTTTAGCCGAGAAGTCCAAATCCTGCAAGCCCCATCTTTGAAAGGTCCATGAAAGAAAGTTCCATTAATCTTGTACCGACATATTTCCACCTTTTCAGTTGGACTCCCAATATCAAAACCAGTTTGGGCATCAAGTTTCCAATTTGTAAAACACAAACTAGTTTCTGAATAAGTCATCGGTAATGGTGGTGGAGCTGGCTTTGTTGGAGAAGTCGTGTTGGGTGGAGTTTGAACACTTTGAGCCTGACTTTTCTCGCAGGTCAAGTACAAATACGTAGAGCATCTTGTTACAGTGTTTCCCTCAAAGTAGTACGCCAAATCTCTACTAAATGGTCCATGTCCAACCATCCAGTTTCCGCCTGGAAGGAGACATTTTACAATCACAGTATTATGAAAGGGAGCACCACTTCTAGTTCCAAGGACTACATTCCAAGTACTTGGATAAGTTTCGCTGGCTTTCCACTGATGGTTTTCCTGGCTTCCTTGCACTAACAGCTCGTAGTCTGTGGAAGTTTGGAACTCCAGGCGGTCTTTCCAAATGGTGCATGTCCCGTTTTGAAGCACCCCGTGGTAAAAAGAACCACCTACGTTTTTCCCGCAAATGTAAACCGGGTTTCCATGGATATCTGATCCCCCAACGACCCCAACAGTCGCACCTTTTTTCCATGTATTATCGCATGGGGTTCCAGTATCAGTTTTATTAGTGCTACTTCTGTATTTATGGTTTGTGGACATGCTGCGTCCAGACATTTTAGCGGTTCGGTAAAGTCCTTTCGGGCCAAATATACTCTCCTGGGTTTTATTCGGATTGAGAAACGTTTCGAAATCGGATTCCTCAATGTTGTCGTTATCATCTACGGTTACAATTTGGCTAGCAAATGGACTCTCATCGGCTATAGCTTTGAGTCTATCTGTATCAGACTTTTTAGGATGGTATGTAGCTGGAGGGGAAAAGTTTTTATGTAACTAAAAGGTCGTATATTTCTGTATTTTGTTCAAATTTAACTTACCGTTGCAATCAATGAGGTGGCCGGTTAACATGAATAACATTACGATATATGTTGCTTCCATGTTTCCTTTTTTTACAGACAAAAGCAAAAAAAATAACAGCTTATGGTGGTCCGGATTTAAGATTTAAGGACGTATGTATTGACAGTGGTTGATCAGAAAGTACGAAAGGACAATTTTATACTGGCTTATAATTATAGCGTAAGAGTTAATATTTGCAATATACAACTAATTAAGACAAGGTCAGCACGTAGGCCTACTCAACGCCAGTTAAAACAATTCTATTATGCCACACATTATGCTCAAGGTCGACTCAGTTATACACATAATGTAGACTCAATCATTTTAACAATACACAATAAAACGAGATTAGTAACCCTGCCATTTGTATGACCCTAAAAATTCGTAATATCGTTATATTGAAATTATTTAATTTTGAAATACATTTTATTCCAGCCAAGATTTCCTGATTTTGTGTGGTTAACAAATGGAAGATTCAAAACCGATTTTGTCTTTGAAAAGTTTCAATCATGTTTAGAAGTAGATTTCGTTAAACGAGAAGTTTTCAAACATAGCATGTAATCAAGTCCTAGTTTTGACCATTGACCATTTGACCATGTCAATTGCGCTGCATGTTCATGTTACTCTGCAAAACACAGAACAATAAAAACATTGAGCTGGAGTTTAGCTTCGGTCGATCTGATACTTGATATTCAAAACTTGCAAACAATATAACATGTCATAGACAAACTAAGACAGCTTACTGACTCATTGATCACGGATTAAGGTTTGTAGCTTCACCGAGTTTTGTTTATACGAAAACCCAGTTAACCTGGCGCTCACTTATCTTCAAACATGATAAGCCCCTCTAGGCATGGCGAATTGTAAACTTTTACTTTAAAATCTTCGAGGCTATTATCCGATTCAGTAGCTGCCAGTCTAGCTGACTGGCCTTACTTCATTTCGTACGAGAGAACATAAATGTACAGGAATATTACTCTCATTTTCTGTTATAGTGTCAGACAAGGACAGTGCCTTCGCTTGGGCAGTCCCGGCCCCCCTGCGTCATATGAAATCCCGGCCCTCAACTTGCCTTACTCCTACAATCGTCGCGATTGATAATAACATTAACCAATTTAAAATTATGCAATTTTGGTGTCTCCTTCCGCTAAGAAGGAAACAAAAAACAAAATTTTTAAGTTTCTTGAATTTTTTTTAGGAATTCGTTGTATTTGTGGGTAAAGTACAAATTTTTCCCCGAAAACCCATCGTACTGTATTTACTGTAATACTAGAATATAATTTAACTGATAATTGATTAACCTGCTTACCATCAAACACAATTCAAACCTGGACGATGTATTAAATGTACTAAATACCGGTCCAAGCAGTAGTTAGTACTAATATTAAATCTGTGAAATAGATAAAAACCTAGACAGTTTTCAAAGATTCAATGTTTTCATGATTTGAAAATTTACTGGAATTTTTACAAAAACCATACGTACAGGTTTCATAGTATAGTTTCGAGAATTAACGCAAAAATAATTACAGCGGTAAACAATGGTAGAAATGCGATATCACCAAAATGTCTTCGCGTTTACGTTATATTTTAACTTTTCTCGTCTTGTCCCGGCCCCCTCTCCTGCATTTTGTGTCCCGGCCCCCCTGCATTGCAGGGTCCAGCAGGGGCCTGGCGAAGGCCCTGGACAAGGATACTTAATTACAGTCAATCGCACAAAACTCAGATAAAAAATTATAAATGAATTTATTCCCGTTTGGAATGCCGTTTTTTTCTGTCCACTATGAGTCCATGTGTGCAAATAGTGGTATAAACCGATGATCTGTCAAAAAGATAAGAACAGAGCTTAAGTTTTTGTTTCTGCTTATCAGTGCACATACCAAATTGTTTCATATCAGTCAGTTCCAAAAAACGTTTGCATGAGCAATGGGTTTCAGTTAATCGCTAACGCAATTCTTTCAGTAATAATTTTAAGTTTTGGACTTGAGAATCCACAAAAGTTTACTGGAGACTTGAACTGAACCTCTTTTCTCGTTATTTCACGCCCTTTCACCAGATATGGAACACTTCCAGCATCGTAAGGCAGCCCGAGTTGTGGCATACGTTGATGTGGTACAAAAGATTCCATTCATTTCAGCCAAATCTTTTCAAATGCTATTCTCCTAAATCAAAAGTCTTATCTTTGTAGGTTCTCTCCAGTATTGGGGCAATTTTACTTGTAGCTGGAGTTATTCTTAGTTTAACTGTTACCAGTTATGCTGGCGTTGCCATTGGCGATGAAACCGTGAAAGATCAAGACAAACATGAGATAACTCGTAAGCAGATGACTTCGTTAGTCAAATCAAATATGTTGATTACCTTAAGAATCGTGTCTATAAACAAAACACAAATTTTAGTTTCCAAAATGATACAAATTAAATAAAAAATTCCAAAAATGTATTTGCAGTGCTACTAATAACAATGTGGATATTAGTTGGAATTTCTGCTATTATCACTTGTATTGACTTGTGGGCGGCAATTATGCTAATCAAAGCAACGAAAGAGGTGAGTGTAGAGATACTTGTTTATGTATATATTTGTCCATAATACTAATTTTCGTTTAACATATGTGAAAATTTATAACAAAACATTTCTTATGTATTTTTTATTGAAACTAAGGCGTGTTTCCACTGACACCCAAGTTGGCAGAAATTTTTGCAGATGCCGACGTCAAATGACAACAAAATAATTAATGACAGTAAATAAATCACCATTGGCATAATTTTAAGGTTAGGATGATGTAAGGAGCTACTGTGAACAGTTTGATTCGTATTATGACAAAAATTCGTTCATAGTCAGTAAATCTATATTTCTTAACTAATACGTGTTAGAAGACAAGCATAACACTTTATTGATGCAATGATGTTTTCAATCAACAAGTTAACAATCTATCAGATTTATTGAACAGTGCACTCTTGATTGTTTTACGACTGAATATCCAAAGATTTAACTGATTTTATGTTGAAAGTATTTTTAATGAGATATTGAGCGCAGCTTAGTTTTAATCAATACTTTATTATAACTCGACTCAACATGAACTGGTGATAGAAAATAATATATTTCAGTCTTGGTGCATGTTATATAGAGAATGTTATAGTGTTATTTGACTAAACCCCTGAAACTAAAACCGTTTCTTCGACGTCGCCGGAAGTGTTCCGTGTAGTTGACGAATGGCGGAGAATGAAAACAGGGTAGATAGTGGACGGAAATTCTACAATTGTGTTGTGGGAGGCAGGTGGTGAAAAAGCTGTAATTATTCAGTCAGTATTACCAAACTGTATAACGGGTTTTCCCCCAACACTACTCAACTCCTCATTACAAATG
>JAAXOA010002933.1:0-12312 GCA_036561885.1 Salina celebensis
CTCCCATCCTCTCTTTCTTCTCTGGCCCTTCACAAACAACCAAACTTTCAATCACCATGACGTACTTTATGGATGACCCCTTAACGATACAGGAATGTAAAAATAGCATGGAGTGGAGTTATAAAGGTAACTATTCTAATTAATTTTGTGTTTTATTTGTGAAAATTAAAAATGTGATTAAATCACTTTATAGAGAAAAAATTAGGACTTTAAACTGGCAGATTTTATTTTTTCAGAGGAGCCACTGCCTTCAAGTGATTTATAAAAAGCACTGATTCGAATTTGTTTTTCAAAGTTTTTTTTCAATAGTAACGATGTTTCCGGGTTCGAAACGAGTGTGCCAAACTAAAATCAAAAACTTTCTTTTATTTTATTCAGAAGTAACGAGTGAAAAACGAAAAACCAGTATCCAGAACTCAACCGCACGAACAAAGATATTCTTGGTGGTGTCATCTCCGTTTGGAATGGGTCACCTTGTAGCACAAAGCCTTGTTGTTTCTCTGAATGAATTCCAGATGTCGCCACTGTCAGTGTCACAAACCAAATGTCTAGTACGAACAAAGCAAGTTGGTGGTAAAAATACGATCTGATCTCTCTCAGGAATTGTTTGACAAACTATTTTAATTGATGTTAAATCGATTCATGTCTGATTACGAGCAGAAATGAAGCCTAAAAATGAGCTGAAACAAAAGGTTTGAGTTGGATTCACTTTAAAACGGGAAATGGGATTAATGGTGAAAAGTTGTATGTGTTTAGGAAGCCATATTGCTGCAATAAATGAAGTTCGTCACGCGAAATTTGGGGTTTGAAGGTGAATCAAGGGACCCCCACGAGACCTGATTAAAAAATAACCTTCAAAATAGCACCTTTCTGGTCCGTTGGAGGTGTTATCGATGTTGATGGTTCTTCGGCCGCAAGCTTTCTACGCTACGTACTATATGTATCATGCCATGCCCTATTAAGAATTTTCATTAAAAATAACACCGGTTTTTTTTTTTTTTTTTTTTTTTGTCAAAACAAATGAGCCCCACTACCACGGTTTTTCAAATATATTTTTTTAATATTCTCAACAGAGAATCAAAGCGTTTTTTTTATTTATATATTTTGTCCTATAAAATTTTCCTTCACATTTACTTTCTCCATAAACTTTCACGCCACATAATTATTATTGTTTCCAGAATTTTTCAAAATAGACTTGAGCTGTTGCTGTGGCGATGTGGACTGCCCTTTAAACAGCACACTCGGATTCCCATTGCTTCCCATATCAAATCCCTGCTTTCCAAAGTTCGAGTTTGTCTCCCCCGGACTCTTCCTTGTTTCTGTCCCCCCTTGTTGTAAACTCGCCGACATCCTCATCAACTCCAACTGGAGCTGGCGATACTCCTCCAAAAACGCAGCAAGCTGGGCAGCATGATAATCGTAGCTGACATTCCCCGGGGGTCCTACTGGACCGGAAGTTGCCGTTCTTACATACGAAATTCCCGCAGAATCCCGGCTAAGGAGTGCCTTCCCAGAGTCATCGTGACTACCACCATGATGCCTTAAACTAGCACCAGGGGGCGCTGCAGTTTCACCAAAATAATGGTCATGAACTGGACTCGTCGGCATGCTGAGACGATGGCGCGTCGGATAATTAACAGAATAAGACCCGGGTGGCTTCGTAGGGTGAAAGTTGGCGCCCTTGAAGCTCCCTCGGTAGTGGGTCTGGTGAAAAAGGATTATGGTGGCCTTGGCTGATTGTGTACGGGTGCTGCCCACTGGTGGCAGGTTGGTAACCAGACATGTAGGAACTTTCTGTGCTGCTATTGCTCAAAATGGAGATCCCACTCGAGGTCATTTTCTCTGTCGAGTTTCCATACGAGCGGGACAACAAGGGAGACTGGCTGTCTGAATTGTTCCGCCGGTGAAAGTAACCTCGAACACTAAAAAGAGAAAAAAAAAACTTACTTTTAGTTTTTCAGGCAATGTAATCAATACCCCAAAATGACACTTTCTTAACTTTCTCCAAACTTTCAGAGAAAAACTGCCCTTGGCACAATAAACAAGAGAGTGTGTGTAACTCTCTTAAAATCACGGCTAATCTCATTATGCAAAACTTTCATCCGACTTTCACTTGACAAAAAATATATAAATACAATTTTAGCCTTGTTAACCGATCCCTTTCAGTTTTACACAGATTTCCCCTGATAACTTCATTACTGGTAACTTTCTCCAGTGAAAGTTTTTCTGAGACCCACGCGCTTGACCTTTTCTGGGTAAACCTTCCAGTTGTGCACACGCACCACATTATTATTTTTCTCTTGGGTTACATTTAAATACTGAGGGGAGAAAGCGTCATTAGAAAAATTGTCAGGAGAAAGCAGAAGGCTTTGACACGTAATCTAAAACTGTTACACACTTCCCTCAGGAGTTATTCACCGTTTGTGGTGTTACGAGTGCAGTCAACTTTTTTTATTTCGTGTTGTAAACAAACTGCGGTGTTGCTTTCTCCGGTTTCAAATGACAGAAAAGCTTGTGGTGAGCGACAGAGAGAAAAAAAACGTCGGAAGCATCAATAGAGGATTTAATATCCGACGACAATCATGTAAAATGACAGAAAATATAAGATAGGAATCAAAAATACACAGAGAGAAAAAAACAGGCGAGGATTCGATGGAGAAAGTCAGGATAATAAATGGCTAGGTATTAGTTTTAAATGCGGTTGGTTTTTCTAGCGACTTTGATAGAAAGAAGAATGAAAAGAGTATTGGGGAGAAAAGAACACGATAAAAACGGGTTTGTAATCATATCGTATAAATATAAAGAAAAATTGTGTGTACTTTATGGGAGAACAGTTTGGGGAGGTGATAATGACAGAAAAGCCGTGTTTTACGGACGGGTAATACAACTGTTTTTATTATGCACTAGTGCTGGTAAATGTTGAAAAGAGAAAAGCGAAACCATAATTTTTTCGGGAGAAAGTCGCGAAACAGAATTGCATCTATCATGGTTTTAGGGCTGGTTTTGTGCAAACAAATCGTAAAAAACACGTTTTTAAACTAATATTAGCCAAAAAATTTGGGTTTAAAAGTTATAAACCTAAGTTTTTCTCTTTTTTATGTTTTAAAAACTTCCTGCGTTTGGTTTAATGAAACTGAAACCAAACCATGTTTGTTCGCATTAAAGCACTAGTGCAAAATGGTTTTCAGAATGATACCGTTTTTACAATCCCCATCCCTAGTCTCCTTCTGTTTTTAGCTTTCACCAAGCAGTCTATCACATCTAGTTTGTTTTATTTGTCCCTCATCTCGCCTTTCTCTTTCACGACACCACAACAACTTTTTTTCTCTGCTAACTCCATGTCACTTTTCTCTGGTCACTTTTATAACATACAAAACAAAAAATCCTTCAGACACTTTTACAGCAGTCTTTTTTTCTCTTCTGATTGCCCTCCAACTTTTCATTATCACAAGCTCAATACGACCACAGCTGGGGTTCAACGTCCTTCCACAATTATTCCTGGAAACCAAAAAAATACCCTGTCGAACCTCGTGTAACCAGCCATTAAGTAATTAGTACTCCCCGATTAGAAAACTTTTATATGTTTGCCTCGTTTAAAAGTTGGATTTACACCTAAAAATACAAAACAGCTCGTGGCTTATCTCTGGAGAAAGCACGTGATTCGCTATACGTGGAGGATTAACTCTCTCGATGGAGAAAGTGCCTCAAGACTAGATTTATTCGTAAAATATCCTTTTTCTCTTTACAGTTTCTTTTTGTTTTTCCCACTAATTTCCATGGGAGAAAATATTTTTTGTATTGTTATGCTTTCTCTTGAAGAAAGCAATCGAGAGAAAAATATATCAATCGAGTGCATTCAAAACGTTTTTGTCTGTTGAATTGTTAAAGAGAAAGTAAGTGAAAGCTTACGTTTGGTCGACATTTTTCTGGTGTGAGTAGTACTTGTACGGGTGCTGCTGGGGGTAGTGCTTAGTTTGATTTTTATTTGGCCTTGGAAGAACTAGCAAAATCCGGGCCGACAGACATTTTCTCATCAATCAGGTCCGGATAGTTGTCCTTAAACAGTCCACTGCTTTCACCAGGTCCCTGATTACACGCCAAGCTGGCCCCAGGCTGTGTACTTTCACCTGAGCAACTTTCCCCGGGATTTGTAATATTCAAAGGAATCTGTGGCTGCTGCTGTCTCATCTCAGGAAAACTTTCACTTTCCCCATAGCTGGAGCTACTCGATACAATAGCTTTCGTCGAGATTGCCACCGCCCCGAGAGGTTCTTGTTCTGGTTGTCGCTCCGTTTCCAGGTCGGACGAGCTGTCATCAGGTTCTTGGGTTGGTAATGGTTTGTACACTTTCTCCGGCCCGCTTTCACTCGACAGTTTCCTCCGGCTCAGGATACTGTTTGAAGTGACAGCTACACTGTCGTGATGGTTGTGGTTGTGGTTCCTCATTTGAGACACCCGTCCTCCGCCATTTTGACCTAGGTGAGTCTCCCCAACGTGGTTCAGCTCTAGTTTGTCGTCTGTCGATACCCTGGTCGATTGATAATGGCGACGTGAATTCCCGCCAAAAACAACACAAACCAAAAGCAACGACACAACCAGCGTGAGGAGGGCGGCAAGAATCGCTCCAAACAATAAAAATCGACCTGAAGAGAAAGTTAGAGAAAAAGTCAATGAGTGAAATGTCTTACTATTAAAACCATTTAGCCTGAAAATAACTCATTTTCTCTGTGCATACTATTTCTAACTTGAAACTTTCTCTTTTTTTATTGTTAGTGCTAATGTAATGGGAGAGAAAGTTGATGCTAGAATTTTTTTTCTTCTTCCGGTGTTTTTTTTTTCGGCAAAAAAAAATCAAACCTTTTTTTGCCTGTTAAATTTGATACCGACAATAAACATTCATGAGAATGAGAAACTGGGAGAAAGTCATAGGGAGAGAAATGTGAGGGAAAACAAACAGTATTAGATTTCACGAGGGCGAGTGTGTGTGAACGATAACCGTTTAGCAATCAGTAAAACAGATTGAAACGTCAAAATGGCAGGAGAAAGTTTTCGGGAGAAAGCGTCTGAAAGAGAAAAATGGACGAGGAGTAAACAAGAGATAAAGAAAATCTCTTGTCAATTAAAAAGCACAGCTCATTTTAAATTTAACGAGGGGTCGAGTGTTTTCTATTTGTTAATGGAGAAAGCAGCAGAATCGGGGAAAACTCCGAAAATTGGGTTGATAACTATTATTATAAGTAATTATACTAGAATCTCATTAAAAACAACTGGTTCAAACTGGTACAATGGTGGAAAGACTAAATAAAAAAAAATTCTTTTGAGATTTTTCAATTTAAAGATAACGCTGCAAATGTTCTTTTGAAAGCCCACTTTCATCAGCTTTGTTGTTATTTTGTCCGTCATTAGCATTAGCCAAACGTAAACATCATTAAATTGTACAAACGACAAATTGGATTTGCGCATCTCGTCAACCTTTTCATTTTTCTAAATTTTCCGCCAGTTATTTTCGAAAATGAATACTTAGTGGTTTTGGTTTTTCGACGTGAGTTTAAAAAAAATAAATGGTTTTCGAGGACCAAATATCCTGACACTTGACACGTTTTCAGAAGGCAGGAAAACAGGAAGTTATGCAATTAATACAAGTATTCACGTGTTTAAAATGACATTTTGTGTCCTACTCAAACTCTTCCTGTTCGTAGAGAAGGACTCTTGAATTTAGCAGTGACATTGAAGCGTTCATGATGCACCAGCGAGTAATTTTTACAAAGTGAGTGTCTCGTGATTCGGAAAAAAATAAGAAAAATTCTTGTATAAAACCCTCGACTCTAATTGAACTGTGATAATAAATTTCAATCTATGAGTCTTCGTCGGAAGAAGTTATTACAGATTTGTTAAGAGCCGTACACAGTACGTCACGCAAAAAGGTATACTGAAACATTTAAACTTACAAGGAAATATTCCTGTGTGCCGGACAAGGTTTGAGAAAGCATTTAATTTATCGTAGCGTAATTTGTTTATGCTAAATAAATACTGATTTTTGTTAGAAAAATGAACGTCCAGCTATTTGGAGTTATCTTGGTAGCTGCGCTCCAGTTGGTAACAACAGTCATAGCTTCCGGTTTCTCGACACCTGCCCAATTTCAAAATCTAACTGCCATTGTGAACCAAGCCTTGGCTGATAAAACAAACGAAACAATGTCAAGTCTACGCAATATGCTCAAACTTTCTCCTTTTGTTTACTACGAAACAGGTGAAGATTTTATAGATATTTCCGAGTGTGCGATTTATGGTCTATAATGAACCTTTTGAGATTTTGCAGACCTTCTATTGCAAGATATTGACCAATTAGTCCCTGTAATTGATCTCCTCGAAGAGGCAAAACCATCGGACTCAAAAATTCAAATTAAATTAGTCCTAAACTATATTGACTTTGAAACTGGGCTTCTCAAACCAAAACGTTTGCTCGACGTCTCCTTCAAGCCGGAACTTATCCTTTCTAGTGATACCAAGTCAAAAATAACTGAGTACGTGACTTCAGTAGGAATCAGTCTTTTCCGTGCTGCGTTTGAGTTCCATTGGCAATCCAACAGAAAAACGTTGACTAACGACACATTATGGAAGGTTTCGGAAAGAGAGCCCCTGGTCAACCATGTCAAAACCTTTCTCCACTTTCACTTTGGCAATACGTCCAAGATCCCTGTTGGAATTGTCGTCAGTGCGTTTGACCGAATGATGCTCAAGGTATAGAAAACATTCAGTAGCACTAACAAGTGATGGTCCCTAGTGATTAGGTAGTTCGAAACGCAGTTAACTATATATCGTATCTTGGAGAAAAATGCGTACTACCTACTGGCGACCGTTACTTGTCAGTATTATAAATATTTAACGCATAGAAGGGATTATTTACTGCTAACAAACACTGGTCCCGATTAATTACATGTCAAATGAAATGAATTATTGAGATTTAAGCAGACAAACTTACTTCTTACTCGCGACCATTACTTGTAAGTTTAAGTGACTTGATTGTTTTAGAACGATACATTCTTGAGCAGGCAGTGGAATGCGTCGGATTTCGTTGTCGTTGAAGTAAACCAAATGCAAAGTATTAACCCAAAAGTTTGGTACTACAATTTGGAGTATGTTCGAAAACACGTCATTCGATGGGCCAACTTGATGCCGTACGAGATACTAATAAATTTCATGGATGACTGGTGGCCCTTTCCTAGATTTTCGTACTTCGCCCCTACGTCATATAATAATTCTTTACTGGAAAGCTTGGAAACTTCCAGGTTTTTTAATGAGACTGCACAAAAGTTGGCTACAAAGGTGGATAGAACTGTACGGAGTCATTATTGCAAGTTTGTCCTTGAATGGGCGAGGGTTAAAAATCAAAGGATAATTCTTTCTTCTCCAACTGGAGTCCTTCCAGGGCCTGATGATACAGGGACTCTGAGTCCAGGAACGATAATTCCTAGCTTTAAGCAAAGCCCATTTGGTAGCTCCTTTAAAGAATTGAGGGACAACGTAACTAACGTTATGGGAAAGTACCGCGATGTAATTTTCAATGAAGGTACTGTGCTTAAAACAATATAAATTATACTTGGAACCTCGACTTAAGTCGCTCTTGTGGCTTATAAATGAACTATCTTTTTAGAAACGTGGGGAGCTTTGGTTAATAACTCGGACCAAATTAAAGGCGGGGAGACTTCGGAACCATTAAATGCCATTGTTGAATGGAGCATGAACGGAAACGAGACTCGGTATTTACTGGAGGATTATATGAGCAGCCTAGTTTTGAAGGAAAATACTCCAGGCGGCATTCATCTCTCAACATTAGTGTTCAACCAAACAGATATCAAAATGTCTCCAGGAATCCAGAGTTTTCTGGGTAGAAATGAGGCCCTGAATATTTCAATCGGTTGTTCTCTTTCATTTTCGGACGCCTTTATAAATGACAAAAACGGAACTGGAAATTTCAAAACAAGGGCTTCTAAGGGTCTTTGTGGTCCAATATTTTCTTCAGTAAAAACGATGATATGGAAAGTGAATGGAAACGCAAATGTCCCTATATTTTTTGATTCCAAAGGATATTATGATGCGTACTTTTATGTCATGCTAGCCAGGGAAATATTTTTACAGGAGTTTCCAGACAAACAAGTTATACTTGAGTTTGGCGCGGGAACGCATTCAAAAACAGTTTTTAACTTGTACGAGGCTATGTTTGCTATGGATTTCACGAAATGATAATAAAAGATTTCTAAACTATGTAATAGAAACATTTGTGTTTTTATATCAAAATGATACAATTTTTTAAATGAATTTATCCAAATGGATTCCTACATAATATATCAATGCGATCGGGAACAATATTCTTCTCTCAATAAATATTTTTTTCTGTTCACTATGATTTAAAGCATCAAAATTAATAGGCATCCAGCGTAACACAAGTCCACTACTTGAATCGAGTTGTCCATGTCGGTGTCGGTGTTGCACAATAAAATTATAATGAAGGACGAGCCCAATTTTAGATCCGGTTTATGTATTGTCAGTTTTGCGGGCGCACGAACAGATCATACTCACTTCTAAATAAACCGTAAATCGAATATAGAAAAGTGTCGGTAGACAGTGGCATTAAAATCGACTCGATCGAAAAAGCCAGTCACATTTGTCCGAAATATGGGAGGCTCAAAATTTAAATTTGATTGCCAATTAGCCAGTGAATACTATCGAATTAGGCATTTTTCAAAGTTAGCAAAAACGATCAGCTCAAAAGCTCTATCGAAATAGTAAATAAAACGTTTTCGTCATTTAAAATGCATTATAGTTAAACTTAATTGAGCAATTAACTATTTTAATTGTTATTCGATCGCTCTGAAATTTATACGTCCCAACTGCATTGGCTATGGAACAATCGTACAAAATTTCATCGATATCGGTTCAGTAGTTTCGTCAGAAAAGCGTGACGGACGGACAGATAGATTGGCATCTGCATAAAAGTGTCTACCGAGACTTAATAAGGTAGTAAGGTGTGTATAAAGTTAACGTATAAATGAGCTTTGGTAAAACATTGTTTTCTTGTTGCATTCCTGATTGTCACGGATTTATGGTTGTCGACAATCACACGTTATAAAATCCTCGTTTGTGTAATTTTTATAGTGTCTCTTTGCTTACTCGTTTGCAACTTTATAACAATCTTGACAAAACTCTAAATACACCACCACACGATTAAAGTTCACGCCTATGAAATAATGCGCATGTTTTCAAGAGCAGTTTCTGTGAAAAGATTTCGTTTGGTCATTGCATCCATACAACAACAATCTTGAGCATCGACAATTTCGACAATTCGCATTGAATTTTACATTGGACTTTAGAAAATTGAATTGAATTTTACTTTATAAAATGGTGTTTTGTGCGAATTTGAAGGTGCTCGGCGGGTTCACGTGCGCTATTCAATTTCATCAGCTATGCTAAAGCTTAAGATGCACTACTCCACGATTGCCCTTCACGACTTTGAAACTAAACCGTGATATTTTGAAAATGGTTTGCACATGAAATTGTTTGCATGTTGTGTATAAAACATGAACATTTGGCGTTCAATACATCACCAAACTCCACCCTTGTCTATTTCTTATACGAAAGCGTTGCAATAAAAAAATGGCCAGGTATTTTCTAATAGTTTTCAAGGTATTCGCAGTGCTTGGTATAATGACAGTCACAGACGCAGACCCGTCAACAAATCAAACCAGCATAGGTCCCTTTTCTCCACGTTGGCACTATCAAAACCTGACACAACATGTTGACCTTGCCTTAATTGATGGAGACTCTGCTACTGACGCATTTTCGAATTTGAAAAGCGCGCTCAAACTATCATCACTGGTTTACTACGAAACAGGTGAAAGTTATATCTAACTTTCACTTTAAGCGCCTTATACAAAATTGTCTCACGTATATTCTCTCGTTTTAGACTTGCTTTTGGAAGATATAAACCAAATAATTCCTATAATCGACCTCCTCAACCGGGCCAAACCGTCAAACGGAACCAGCATTGAAATTAAGCTAGGCCTTAACTACGTCAACCTTACATCCGGTCAGCTTCTTGAGACACGTCTGCGCGACATTTACTTCCGGCCAAAAATGTCTCTCACTGAATCCGCCAAATCAAAGATATCCCTCCACGTTACCTCCATAGCGGTCAATCTTTTACAAACGTACGACTTTTACAACCTTGTGTATGACTACAGGTGGCACCTTGAGGAACGAAAGCCACTTGTCCACTACGTCAAAAACTTTCTCCGCTTTCACTTTTCAAACCGATCGCGGATTCCAGTTGGACTGGCTCTGCCCTACTCCATCTGGGCGAACAACCTGGACGACGGTATTCTCTGGAGGACAGTGGACTGCAGCCGATTTTGTTGCTTTAAACCTCCGACCAATTAACTTTTTCGATGCTTCGAATTACAACAAGGCGCTAATGAATATCGACACATTTCTCAATACAAATAAAACAAAAGGAGTTCGTCTCCAGCTGATTCCAACTTTTCTCCAGTTGCCAATGTCGAGCCCAGGAAATCCGTACAGATATGGTCAAAGTATAACAGATTATCTTAAAGATTCCCCGTATTACAATGAAACATCACAGGAAGTTTATAAAACATTTTGGCGGGCTGTGGGAAATACGGCGCCCCGATTTGCAGTCGACTGGGCTGATAAAAACAGCCACACACTGATATTATCATATTTAAACGGACAGATTCCGGAAACGGAGAAACCGGACATGGAACCGAATATCGTACCTGAATTTATGATGCCTGATATGGATGGTTATTTTCCTCAGCTGAAGAAAAACCTGACAAACGTTAGAGGGAAGTGCCGCGAAGCAATTTTTAATACGGGTATGTCCCAAACAGACAAACATTGCATACGCATAAAGTTGTATAAAGGCACATGCTAATTTGGTTTATCAAAATTCTTCAGAGACTTGGGGAACCTTGGTACGGCACTCGAATTCCTGGACCACATCTGCCAACTCGGAAACCCTGAACGCCATTCTAAAATGGACCCTGTCACCTTCCCAGTCTTTAAACACCCTTTGGGATTACATGTCCGACCTGGTTTCACCTGATCACCTCCCTCGTGGAAGTAAATTTGACTAGTTTTGTTATCGATCAAGATGAAATGAATATGTTCCCTGAAATTTGGTCCCGGTTGTCCCAAAATGGAAGCCAGTCCCTCTCCCTAGGCTGTTCTCTAGTGTATGATGACACGTTTGTCAGAACGATTCCCCCGAACCTGGATAACACATTTGCCAGAACTGTTCCCCCGAAGGGGCATGACACATTTGCCAGAACGGTTCCCCCGAACCGGGGTTACACATTTGCCAGAACGGTTCCTCCGAACCGGGGTTACACATTTGCCAGAACGGTTCCTCCGAACCGGGATTACACATATGCCAGAACGGTTTCCCCGAACAGGGATTACACATATGCCAGAACGGTTCGCTCGAAGGGAGATGACACATTTTTCAGTACGGTTCCCCCAAAAGGGGACGACTTTAAGTCGAAGATTTCACGGAATGTTTGCTCCCCTTTGTTTTCTTCCGTGAAGACTTTCATATGGAGAGTTTATTTCAGGGAGGACATTTATTATTTTGGAACATACTCCACAGGCGTGGACACGGAATTTTATGATTATTTGTTTCAAGTTATGCTAACAAGAGAAGTTTTTCTTAAAGAATTTCCTGACAAACAAGTGATTATTGAGGTTAGATCGAGACATTTTCCCAGCTGGATACCGACATATTACAAAGCCCCATTTGCTCTTGATTTTACAAGATAAACGATATCAAAAATATGCAATAAAAACTGTTAATTCGGCTACTCAAAAAGATTTAGTCTTAATGTAGTATAAAAGTATCCGGATGCGTAACAGCATATTTGTTACACCTTCATGTCATGACTACCTCAATCAATATATGAATAGGGATTTTCTTGATAATATAAAAGTATCCCGAGGCTGCAAACCTGTTTTAGACGAACATTCGGCATGTGTACGACATATTTGGTCTGGCATATGCCAAGGGTATCATATCTTGTACATTTGAAATCTGTATCAGTGTGTGTCCATGATGGATAAACAGACAAACTGACCATCCTCATCTTGTGCATATAAAGTGACACTGCAGTTATCACAATATGCAACATAATAACAACAATTTCCAAGTGGTGCTTACACTATGGAATTTGAGTTGTCTTTGTTCACTTCTGACGTGGTCAGCTTCTCAAGTTGAACCTCAACTCGTGAATCCAGCTATAA
>JAAXOA010002934.1:0-12310 GCA_036561885.1 Salina celebensis
AACGGAGAAAGTTAGGTTTCAGACCCGCATTAAACAGGCGGCAGAATTGTTTAATTTAGTGGTGACTTATGAAGTTAGCTCCCCGAAAGGTAATTTCCTATAGAGACAGTTATATAATTTATGCTCGCACAAAAGCTCAAATTTAATTTATTAATGTTAGGTGAGCCACTATCCAAATTCAGGAGAAGGGCAGTAGTGGCAGTTCAGTTTGGAGCAATTTTCATGCCGATTTGTGCTCCTGTGGTATTTGCAATTACTCGATGGCTTCAACCGTGTACCCCTGGAACTATTTTATATTTCATGATGTCCGAATGTATCAACGGGGAATCAAGTCCGGTATCAAGAATACTCCTGGCAATTGTTTGTTTCCTGTCTGTCTGGCTGTTCTACGACGTCTGCAGCTCATACTTGTTCCAGTCGTATCAACTTGCATTTCTTCAAAGTATTTTTCTAGTTCATTACCTGCGAGGTTTGACACACACAATCAAGTCAAGCCAATACACAAGGCAGTTTAATTCACATTGTATTTTCCAGTCGTACCAAAAACTTCGAATTCTTTGCGACTTCTCAAACTTAATCCATCAAGATTCTATAGTTGTGTCTTTTGCATTTTTTGCAGGATATTTGTATACAATCTCAATGTATGTTTTGGTTCATTACGGATACTCAATTTCACTGGCTCAGTTTGTTCTCTTTGTATTGGGAGCTTTGAACGGGAGTTTGGGCATTTTATGTTGCTATTGTGTCTTCGGTGAGGTCCACGCCGCATCTTTGGTGACACTGGAGGTTATAGGAAGTAAACTACTACCTGGCTTAAGTAATAATGGATATAAATGGGCTGCAAGGCAGTCTAGATGTCTTCGCCCAGTGTGTATCAAAATGGGTAGCGTGAATTTCGTTGACAAATCTACTGCTTTTGTCCTTCTCAATTTTTTTACCAGTCAGTTTGTAACAATTCTGCTATTGGACTAGTTGTAAATAGCATTAATGAATTGTTATCCCTGTTATCAATAAACTCGTAGCACATGGTCTATTTGAAAGCGACCGTTTGTGGTCCAAAAAAGTCAACTCTTGCAAGACAGGAGCAGGTGTATAACATAAAATAACAATTTCATTTGAAACAGTTGTTTAGCTTCGGAGCTTCAGGTTGTGCTTTTTAAAGTATATCAGTATTTCCCGTTTATTCAATTTGGACAGCGCCTAGATTTAAATGTGTATCTAAATAGAAAGGTTTTAAAATGTCCTTGTCTGGATGTATATTGGTGCACTCGCAACAGTATAAAAAATTATTGCTCTATTGACAGCATGTTTTAAAGTAGTAAGCATTTGGTATGTAAAACAGATTTGACATATAAATATAGGAACGGAAATGTAAATGTACAGGCGAGCGACTTGCCTGGGGTGGAATCAGCCGATAGCATAAGTATAAACCCAAAATATTTACATGATTCGTTCCCAAAACAATGTATGTGTTTTTGCATATTGACACATTCATGAGTAGGACAACTTTAGAGCATTAAAAATTGCTTTGATTCATAGCTGCAACGCTTGATCGTTTTGAAAGTATTTATATGTTAGGATAGATTTAATCCTTTCTCTATGAACATTCGATAACGTAATGAAATACAAATAATCCGGTAACACTTGTGGGGAGATAAACCGTGTTGGTTTGATATAACATTTTTGGTTTTAACATGCATATACTGTGGTGTAGGAATTAGTACCACATTGTCACTTAGGTTGTGTTTTGAGTTTTGAAGGTGTCCTACTTTTAATCATGAAATAAGTGACACAATATAATAAAGCATTTTAAACCGGAGATATGTACTTCGATGCTATAAACAAACTTGCGATTTATTTAATATTATCAAAATGGATACCTTTGGTGTGACAAGGTAATTTATATAGGTGTGTATAATACTTTGTGACGGAAGCCCGTGGTTTAAACAATATTATGTTGTGTTCCGCCTTGGCCTTGAACGGTTTCCTTAACATTGAAGCTTCTTTTGTAAAGCGTCAGTGACCGCATGACCACATCCCAAAATTTCTGAGAGTTCTTCAAGTGCAGTTTTACCGGTGCTGTTTTTAGCCCTCCAAAGGGCAATGAAGCCATTATCTAATGTGAACTGGACCCAGTCATACAAAGCGTGATACTTTGTGTCTTTTCCAAATTGAAGAAGTATCATCGACATGTTTTGTTTTGAAAGAGTCGTCGCATATATATCTGCACCACTTTCGGCTAATAGTGACACCAACTCTATTGTGCTTTGAAGGGAAACACACAATAACGGAGAATATCCCATACTATCACGTTGATTCACATCATGTCCTGCTTCAATTAGATACTTTACCCAGTCCATCTTGCCATGCCAGACTGCAAAATGCAGGTAGTTTCTTTTTAATATATTACACGGTGAAAAATCATCACAAATACCAGTTAAAACTTTGAGTGTTTCCAGTTTATGTATGTTTCCGAAAACAGTATTAGGGGAAGCCAGATCTAAGTTTAGAAAAGTTTTCTTAGCCTCCTTAATGTTGAGTTTTGGCAATACATCATCTGCCTGAAAATTTCCTTCCTCAATTTGAAATTGAATTTGCTCATTGGAACTTCCAGTCACATTATAAGTGACAGTGATGTTGCTGTATATCTTTGGAAACTCCCGAAGTAAAAGTTCAATAAGATCTTCATCGGTACCAGAATGTATTGCTTTCCGTAGAAGAATTCGCTTGTTGGTTTGCCGAAAGTCCTCAATATTAACATGTGTCTTTAACAAAGATATTGTCTGGTTTCCTGTGTGAGAGCATATGCAATATCACTTGTTCCTGTGTTGAATATTCCCAAAATCTTTCCTGCTCTTAAAATTGCTGGAATCTTCATAAGAGATTGTACTTCTTGGGGCTTAAACAATAATAACACTAGTTCAACCATCAACGACATTAAATTTGAGAGTTTCTCCTCAAAACAAGCAAGCAATGTGTAGAATATAGTTTCCTTCATGTCACGTTTGAACGACGTCACATCGTCCAAATTTAACAAACGCGTGAATTTCCCAAATTTTGAATCAGGAACTTGAAGAGCTTTAAATCTCTCGAGGAATATTTTTCGGTTCTTCTTCAGCTCGAATTTGGACAGATTTTTATCCATAAACCATAAAGTAATTGGGGCATTGAAATGTAACGTATTTTCATCTCTCAAAGTTTCATATGGGTCAAATTTATTAAAGCAAATTGAACTCTTGTCGACAACAAAGTCTTCTGAAGATGTTCCTAATACAACTCTCTGAAAATAAACTCCTGTCAATCTTATTAAGTCTGATGGGTACGGAGTGGTAAGGTTGGACCAAAACTCTGCAAAAAATCTTCCAGCAAAATACTCGGCAAAGCTTCGGTGAACAAATTCGAGATTGTCAGACTGGTTTGAATACATGATTCCAACATTCAGTATTTCTTTGGTGCTGGTAGCCACCGTACTCAAATTCGTTGCATTCCTGTATTCATCCGCTAGGTCTTCATAGAGAAGCTCAACAGCTTTAAGTATATGAAAATTTATTACTGGTGGTTTTATATCCGATCGAGACAAATTCCCCAATGCAGTCTCCACGAATATTTCATAAAAATCGCACGCTGATTTCAATGTTGCATCGCTGGGTATTTCTATGGGCTTCACACGATTTGGAGCCATCACCAATTCAACATATTTTTCGTTAACTGTCGCTAGCATATAGCATTTTAAGGGTGTGCCCATTATTTCTCGAGTCTCTGTGTTCTGAATGAAGCTAACTGATTTAACACACTGTTGAGCGAGATTTGTCAGTTTGTGCTTATCACCAGATGGGTACTTGATAAGCCACTGTCCCACTATAGCATTCACCTGCTCGTCCCTCTGAAAAGGAACAATGTCGTATGAGATGACGTTCAAGCTTAACTCCAAATGCTTTCTCATGTGCGGTCTTGAGCTAATAATCAGCTGGACATTGTCGTGTAAGATCAGTTGTTGAAGTAAATGCGTTGTGTGCTGAATATCTGCGTCGGTGACTTCATCAAACCCGTCCATTACTAGTATTAGTTTTATCTCGTTCACTACCGAGTACTTGAAGAGTAAATATGCCGCCAGTTTGGAGGAACAGACGTGTTCCAAAGTAAATCTTAATTCTTCTCCAATATTAATTTTTGAGTCTCTCCAAGCCTTGCTAATGGAACTAAGTTGAATGTAAAATACATTAACATTCATTGAGCCAGAATGACTTTGTAACTTCCTCGCGAGACTTTCCATCAGACACGTTTTCCCCATGCCCGAAAGATCGCACAGCAAGGCTCCTTTCAGATTAGGTTTAGATAAGATCTGAGTAACCAAAGTCTCTTCAGATGTATATGGTCCTATCAGCTTCTTCTCTCCCCAGTCTAAAATGGTGCTCGTTACTTTCGTTGTTTGCAGGAGAAAGTAGCCCTCGCTTTCTCTGCCGATTAGGTGAATCGGAGCGTCACATACTCGCTTCATGTCTTCCCAGTCCTCATCGTCATCTAGAGAAATATGCCGACTGGTGACCAATGCACGCTGCGCAGTCGAGTTTTGAATCATGTTAGTACCAATTAGGGATCGCAAAACTTTTCTGTCTACTCCTTTAATAACAAAGACGTCTTTACATTCTGTTAGAAAAACATTGGTATTTAGCTGTAGCCTGTTGGAGATTGATCGTGGTATATAAATTTGCCTTGGACCACGAAGATCTCCATTAAGCTTTAAGGTTCCTTCGGTTGAGATTGAGTCAAGCTCACGATTATAATCAGCCCTTTCTAACACCTGAAGGGCTTCAATGCCCGTAAGGTTAGGAAACATTTCTTTTAGTGTCTTGGATTTCCCGGAAACTTCGACTTGTGTACCAAATAATAGTTTAACTCGTGGATGTAACTCTTCTAGAGCGGCCTTTTGACCCTTGAAAACATTCATCAAAGTATTGTAAGCGCCAGATTGTTGACTTTCTTTTAAAGCTTCCAGTAGCCCGTCATATCCATTGCTTCTTGTGAACAGGATTTGGTAGAGCTCATTCGCCTCGCAAATGGATCCTTTGTGTTTACCAAGGGCTGACTAGAAAACACAAATAAATTAAAGCTAGTTTTGCAAAAGTTATTTCCTAGTTTTATTGCTTGTCTTTCTTGTGATTTACCAGTCGCTGGCTTTCTTCAGTGGTTATCAAACCTCTTTTCAATACGGCTGCAATCAAGCCTGCCGTACACCGCGTACTTTCGATAAGGCTCGATAAGTTTTTGCTTATATGTGATTTCTGCCATTTCTCCATGATGTACAGCCCCTTACTTGACCAAGACTATAATACCGGGACAATTTTGTGTTGTATATAATATATAACATAACTTTTAATTCTAACTAAAGCAGGATTATATTCATTAACAGTTTCCAGATCATTTAAAAATTTTAAGAATGCTATGGAATACTAAGTTTACCTTCACACTGATGTTTTACGTAATATTAGCCGCTTGAATTGACCTATACGACGTAAACTGTCATCTGACGAACCTTGTTTCTTGTAAGTTACGGTTTGACAAATATTTTATTTACTAATTGTCATTAGTGTAATACCCACTAAATGTATACAATCAATTGGCCTAATAACTCAAATAGTTTCCTTGTAATAAACAAACCATCATGATGACCGCATACCCGCAAGCAGACGTTGCAATGCCTGAAAACAATAAAATTAGTATGATGTAACAAGAAAAATGGATATCGATAGGAACTTCTCGTTCAGTTTTTTGGGTTTTATAGTCCTGGCATTGTACGTCAGTGACCATGTCATTTTTTACCTCCAACGTTTGCAAAAAAACCACAATCTTCCAGACTTCCGATAGATTTTACGTGTGCGTCTGGTGCAAACAACTCCCGCAACGATATTAAGAACAGTTAACAGAGGCAATTTGGAAGGATAATCCAGTGGCAATACCATAAACTCACCACCAGTGCCGCCGCGTGGGTACCACCGGCCCCCCGCTGGGAGATGTGGTACGGCCCTATCGTGTAAGAAAAGCAATGATTCTTTAACCATGCTACAATTTTTAGATCATATTTGTTGTGAGGAGAGCGTCACTTTTTCCTCTTTTTTGGGATTTAAGCGAAAAGGTGATATTATTGGAGGTTATTAAAACAAAAAATTCCACATTTCGTCCATTTCAGGTTCAATTTTAAACTAAAAAGTAGCATTTCATTCCCAAAAGGGCATTTTCTGCAAATTAATAGCCGGATTTGCGTAAGTAAATTGGCTGAAGGGTGTAAACTTTAAGCCAATAATATGTCAGTTTTAAGCCGCAGTGTCATTTGCTTCCGCGCAAATTTAACGACAGATATAGTCTCGGGGCATAAAAGCGCCCGAAATTGTGTACCATTGGTGCTGAATTTTACTATTTATGCATAATTTGGCGCTCGTTTCCGCGCTTAGAGCGTTACTGACTTAAAAATGCAGTATATGGAGTCTTAAAAAACATAAAAAGCCCATAACACAAATGGTATGAAATGAAACCTTTAACGAAGGTAGTTTTAAAAGGATTGTTGATAGTTTGTATGACACGAACGTTGCATATATGTAGCTGTAATCATTCAGGTATAAGAAGCCTACCGAGAGATATCGAGGCATGCCTGAAATTAACTGATACTCCTTTTTTCGAGTACGACGACTGTGGAGGGGGCAGTGCCGTCTTTTGCATTCATACTAGAGCGGTTTTCCTCTGTGGACGCAAAAGACCTGCAAAAACCCTTTAAAAACGGCTCTACTCACATCGTCACAGTCGAATTCGGAAAAATTTGTTACTGCCTATGTTAGACAAACCTCAGTTTGGCTGGGTAGGACACATGTGATATATCATATTTTGAGGCAATAAAGTTTACTGGAATACAACAATATTATTTTTCTTTCGGTACGGCCCCCTTGGCGGTACGGCCCCCCGCGTTTCGGGGTCTGGCGGGGGCGTGACGGCGGCCCTGCTCACCACATCCGGTTACGTAACCCAAAGAGGAATGATGTGTAAAAAATGCTACAGTAATTTTCGATACTAAATTCATCTATCTATTGTTGTCTATTCTAGAATGCGGTTTTCGTAGTTTTTAGCAAAGCATATTAGATAAAAATAATAAACCATTGTTGCATGGATGGATGTATAGATGTATTTTAGTTTGATATCAAACAAGGTATATGAGATCATAAATTCCAGCTATAACTTTTATATAAGAAATGAATGATGTCTACTCCTTATATTCTTTTCACTCAAAAATTGGTGGGATTTTACATCTCATGCATTCAGATAAAGCTCACGAAAACAGTTGACACTTGCCCAAGAGTTTAGTTGAAAATGAAGAACAACCAACAAAATATCATAGTAGTATTTGAATTGATAATGAAAGTAACCTGAATATATCATTTTCGACATTTTTATTACGAATTGACTTCGACTTGTAATTAATTTGGTTAAAGAATACTCAATTACTTTGATGGAAATCTGATATCTAAATTCGTAGGAATGTACACATGCTTGTTGGGATTTTAATGACAGCTCTTGAACCAAAGAACTTTGATTTCTCGATTCATAGCTAAAAGTTACCTTCAATACAGTTAGCAAATTTCAAGTGTTTGTACCATGAGATCTTCAAGTTTATGTGTGAATATTTTCAAATAACTCTATTTTATATATATGCGTTCATGAAGATTTCAAAGAATTTTCCTACGTTGTAAGATATAAACTTGTCAATTTATATATTGAATCCGGAAATTTAAATTCATTACAGTCATTTCAAATAAAAGTAATTCACAAATAAGTCTATTACATTATGATTTTGGTTCCAGGGTTAATGATTCCAATTAGATCGGAAATCTTTATGGACGAAAATTCCATCATGAACAAAGGGCGCATAGACTTCCGTTAATAAATAGTACCCATGGCCCTTAAGAAACTCAGTAATCTTCGGATACACAGCCGATGTTTCCACGCTAATCACCTGAGTCATACAGAATTCAAAAATAAATATTAGATCATCTGAATGAATAATTTAGTAATAATTTCAATTAGAAATTGCCTACGTTGATTTTCAGTTTGTCGAAAGGGATTGTTCGTATGATATCCCACTCTGCTTTCTCCACATCAAGGCTGAAGTAGTCCACCTCTGTTTGGTTAATTGCTAGCAAGATGGAGTAAAGTGGAAAACACGGGACCTTGTACTGGAAAGGAAACGCTCCGTGCTCTGAATCTACCGTAATGTTTGTGCTTATCTTGGAAACAGCTCCCCATTCCTTGTGACGAAGCATCGTCATCTCTGCAGGGTGATCAACTGTGGACAAACAAACTGGAGCAATCCATGCCCTTCTATTTTTACTGAAGAGTCTCGGGTGTTCCACAGGATCGGCTTCGACTAAAAGACCCGTCCATCCCCAGTCAAGTTCTAGTTGAACAGTGTTCGAAAGCCATTCTCCATCGTATGCCCCACACTCAATGAAAAATCCACTTGGTTTGTGTTTAAACAGATCCATTATAACTTTTGTTATTGGGCTCTTCCCTATTTCGTTGGAGAAGTTGTATTTCGAATCTGGCGGGGCTGGAGGATGCAAATAATTCTCAGCTATGGCATGAATTAGACTGGGGTCGTCCATTTTAGCTGTGGTATACCAGTCCTCGTAAGGAGGTATGATAAGAACATGTTTTCGTTGGGCTGGGATTTGAAATTGGCTCCTTAAAGGGGTCACAGTGGATGACAGTTGAAAACTTATGAAAAACACTACGGTGACGATTAGTAAAAGAGTAAAAACACAGACTTGCGTATACGCAGCCTTGGTGCAAAATCGGGCCAGCATGTTCAATTCAATATTAATACTGTTGCTAATAGTACAACCACAATTCAACAACCCGTTATCGTGAAATAGACAGAAAGTAATATTCCTTTCTAAGAATTTGCAGTAGCGTCTCAGTCACAGCACGGCCCACCGTTAACAACTCGTCACACCATTTTGAATTCAATAATATCCCATTACCCATGAGAAATAAAACACATTTGTATTGATTTCCTATACATTGTTCTTTTCAGTGGAGATCATGAGGGAAGATTGATTGATAAGATACATTTAGGTTACATTAATTGTATTATTTCGCTTTCCGAATACCGTACACTATATCTTACTATCGTAATGTAGCATTTCTGAAAGTAATACACATAGGTTTATTTTCAGAAACTGTCGAATCGTAAGAATGCGACTAAAACCATCAGTAAATTACTATATTTTTTAGCCGCTTTATGTTACAAAACTGCAAACATTTCGGTTTATATGCAAGTGGACTTTCATGCCAATTGGGCACCTTTTGTTTGTATACATTTCTGAGAATACCTGAAAACTGAATCTGTATGGTAATGGATTTCATGTAATTTTACATGAAAAATGTAAAACATTCAAAACGTAGTAGCGTGACAGATCTCATAAACACAAGTCTGGAGTATCCCGTATTTTAAGTTGAGTTAATAACTGATGTACACTGAAACTGAACTGAACTAAGCTGAAATCAAAATTTTAAAAACAAACCGCGATAACATGCACATGTACAAGAAACATTATAAGAACCGGTATAGGCTTGGCATTTTAATAATCTTTCAAATTTGACAATTGTGAAAGTCTCAATATCATATAATTACAATGATGATTCTACAAATTAGTAGCATTCATCCAAAGGCAAGCATCCGTAGTGAAACATATTGTCGAAACTATTTATCCACTTGTTTGTAACTAAAATCAGTAAACAAATTAATTAAAGCAACCAATTTTACCAGATCTTCAAAAATACTTACTCCACTTAATTCCAAGAGAAACTGGGCAACCTTTAAAAAGTAGACATGACAACTTTAAGCACAATCTCACAAATTAGTAGAATGATTTAATCTATTTGGTGCTACCTCCATGCCAGGTTCTTGTATCTATTTCCAAAGAGTCCCTATCAAGGTTATACCAGAGCACGACAGAGCCTTTAACTGGCTCGGCTGAAAAGCCTAGCACAGGAAATCCCGTTCTTCCGCCAACAGTTACATCGCTCAGCTAAATCATGAATTAAATTTTCACGCAAATCAAACAAAGTAAAGTTTTATTTTAAGGTTCGGGTTCTCACGTATCCCATGAATGTAGCTAATCGATTTCCTCCTACGATTAAAATCTTTTTTAATGCTTCAGGTGACAAATGACATACAATGCATACAATATATGGCTACAATATATTCCTCTTACCATAGAGTTGAATACGTTCTAAGCTGTCAAACTAGCAATGAACATACAAATTATGTATTATCATTATGTATCATCACGTAAATTGAAAAAATAAAATAAATTTTAAAAACGAGAACTGACCGCGTCCCAATGTGGTTCATATTGCTGTGCCGGGCCGTACGCCGCCACTTGAAACGCATCGTTGGCAGATGGAGGCCTTAATATTAACCCAGTCAATAACTCGACCTTCTTCGCAAACGCTTTAAGGAAGTATCCCGAGAGGAGGTTTTCATATATCCATGTTTGGACACTGGTTCGTTGGCGGTCTACCTTGAACCCCTTTATTTCCTGTAAATTGGCTACAGTGGAACGGCTGACTCCATGATTCAACGCATAATTTTGCATTTGTGTAGCTATTTTCTCAGGGATAAAGTCGTATATTTGGAGGACTTGGGGTGTCTCATGGAGGAGCTCCACTTTCAGAGGGTTGATGAGCCAGTATGGATTTGAAGTACGTTCCAGCCAGCATAGCAACTGGAGCTTTTCCTCTGGCGTCTTAATATTATATATATTATCCACGTTATTGTTAGTTACAAGGATTTGTAGTTCAATTATATAAAAAATTATATAAACCTGTAGATTTTCTCCGGCACAAACCCTCGCAAAATTCTTCATTATGGACCAGTTCCATTCTGAAACATTGCGTTGTCTAGTTGCTTCCTCATGGAAATCAAACACTCGTCGTTTGTATTTCTCTGGGTGAAATGGAATATGGACAACTGTATTGAATACATTCGGGTGCCAAGGGTCATCGTAGTGATTCCTGAATAATCCGTTGTGCTTCAAAAGAAATACAAAAGGAGAGTTTAAACCAAACTATTTTGCATATTTTTCCAGCTAGCTCGTTGTTAGTTGTATAATCATAACTAACGTGATGTACAACAGATTCAAAAACTTTCTCGATGTATTCGATTTCAACAAAGTAAATGTGTGGTTCTCTTCTCAGTATTGATAAAGCCAAATGAATCCATTCTATGGATAAGTCCCAGTCGCTCTCTTTGGCGTAAAAGCATCCGATTTCAAACGCATGCATTGCATTCAGGTGAATATTTGTATTTACGCCTTCAAATATGCCTTTAGCGAGCTGAAAATCAGTTTACCCGAAAATTAGCAAAGTTCTAATCTAATTGTAAGATTATTGGAGAAACAAAAAAAAAATACGAACGTTTTGTGTGGAGACTAAAGACGCCTTCTGTAGACGCTTCAGTGAATCAAGGGAGTCGAGTATGTCTGCATGGATGGGGAACACCAGCCCCTCTGGGTTAACCTCAGCCAGCAGTTTTGTAAGAAGATCTACCAGAAATATACAAACAAAAGAAATATCTTGGAATGCTTCCTAATCTTGTCTGTATGTGTGAGGCTTACCTGGCTGGAATACTTTAATCTGGGCAAGAATATGCTGTACATCCGCTGCAAATCGGCGGATCATTCGATAAGCGAGTAATGGGTGAGAAGAAATATACAAATACGGATCTGTCATCTTATCCTGGAACAGTTCCGGGTTCCTAAATACTTTCATTGTACTCTTGTCTATATCGTCGAGATAACTACAAAAAAACCCAAATCGAAACTAAATATTCTTGTTTTTAGACAGAGAAATTGACGATTTAAAGTGAGTGGTTAATACTTGAAGACCAAAAGTGTTGGGGGATTTGTCGGGTTGCGCCACTGATAAAAGTTTTTCAATTCATAATACAATCGCATTTCAACCACCACCAGCTTTGTAAGATAATACGGATAAAAACTCCATTCAGGCTTGGAACTTATATCCTGTCCGCTTAAGATAAGCTCAGTAGTACCCCCTGAATTAAAAATTAACAGAAAAGAGCTGATATCTTTTAGGTTAAAAGTAAAATTAAGATATTCTTACAATATGCCTTAGTGATTGAAATAAACATTTGTGCGAACGTGAGCATATCTTTGCTTTGAATATTTGTATAAAAACGTGTAAATATTTCGTTTCCCTCGAGACGAGTTCGGATTTCTTCAGGTGCTTGAACATACTGCAG
>JAAXOA010002935.1:0-12309 GCA_036561885.1 Salina celebensis
GACAAACCATATGAGCGGAGTAGAGGGAGACATTGCAGAAGCTCATGTAAATTGGCTCTACGTTGAAGAGATGTACAAGTATAAAAATGGTATACTCTGTTACAACGCCTTGAAAAAAAACTGTCCTGAACCGCTTCATAGCATTGTGCAGCCTAATGCAATACAAGTTTTAAACACACGCAGTGCAAAAACAAAAATAGTGTTAAGAAACATGTGCGAAAATGAGAGCCAATTTTATTACACAAAACTTTGGAATGCAATTCCAAATGAAATTCAAAGTTGTGAAACAGTGAAAAAATTTAAAAAAGAATTTAAAGACTACATTATAAAAGAAAGAATTAGCCCAGTTGACGATGAAATTGATGAGTTAAATGATGTGTTGCAAAGTGTGGGAAGAATTTTTGAAAATAACAGTGTTGGACGTGTGAGATCAGCATAAGTACCTTGGATAAGAGCGCTGGTTTGAACCTACTACTACTACCTACTACTACTACTACTACTACTAAATACACAGAAAAAAGATTAGCAGATTTGGAGCACGACTTTTGCACATTGCGATCAATTGAAGTACTTTAACTCATATAGTGTCTCAATACGATAATACTCAGGTAGGAATTTTTTTCACTGTGCTGCTGTTGGCCAACGGTCATTCAAAAATATTTATGTTGCCAACTCCCTAATATATTTAACTTCATAAAACACATAAAATTTGAAACAAAGGTTTTGTTGCACTGCCATTAACCTTACAAGCAGGTATTGTTGAATTAAGTAGCCATGACACCACGGCTATGTACTAACACGACGCCGAGCAGACTCGTAACGAGGCACGCTGGCACGCTAGGGTGAAATCGGCTATGCATGCGGTGCCCTGGCTACTTAATCGAAACAATATTTCAGCTTGAAAGACTTGACTTTATTAAGTAGCGAAAGCTAATTTATGAAATCGTCTTTTCTATATGTCCGTCCGTGTTCACGAAATCGCGGAACGGTGTGGACAGAATTCAATCAAACTACACTTACATATTTGTTTATTCCATAGCAGGGACGCATTTGCACGATTTCATGTAATCAAGTTCATTGGTTGTTCATGACTCAACTAAAGTTAGCAGTGATGGTTCATTGAATACGATAAAATGTTATTTGGAATATCACTACTAGACCTCACTGAGCTGATAATCTCCGCTTATATCAATAACATCACATGTAGTTACTTCGACAAGATAGATGGACATGAATGATGATATGAATGATACATTTCTGAGTCCATATTCCTATTCAATGGTTCATGTCTACATTCGACCATATTCCATGATTTATTAGTAGAATATTTTGCAAACAACGTTTCGAGAGCTCTTTGATGCGTATGCAATGAATCTCTCTTACAAGAAATTTACGTTGCGTGGTTTTCGCTGAAACCTCTGAAGCAATCCCAACACCCATAATAACAGGTCAACGAAACGGTTATTTCATATTACAGAGTACTTTTATGTGCTTTTCAGAAAAACTATCAGATTGCATGTATTTACAGAAATGTCATACCAATACCAAACCTTGAAACGCTTCGTTAAGTGACCAAAACCCCCGATAGGTATCCCAATGCCTGTGAAAGACTGTATTTCTTTCATATACAACTTTTGATGATATTTTCCCATACTGCGAAGTCCATTAGCTTTCCAACTATCTAAAATTCCCTTGCTCACTTCAATCGGTTTTGACGCCAATGTTAAAATTAAACACATATATGGCACTGCTAAACAAATAGTACCGGTGCAAATTAAATATGTAATAGGTGAAAGCTTTTCACCGCCCATTAGCACACCTGTGAATATAACAGGTACAAGGAACTGACACGAAAAGCAAAGAACTAACATTGCCTTAGATATAGGTTTCGTGATAAGTTTGTGGCTCACTTGCAGGCGTCTATATTCTCTCAACGCCAATCCAACGTACCCAACCCTCATTAAGCCTCCGACTTTACTTATATTGTCAAGGATTTTGAGTGTTCCGACTTGAAAAAAAAGAACAGAAACACATCCCCAAGCCATGAATCGTCCAATTTCTAAGCCGATACAAACGCAGTATGTTATATCGATAATACGAAGTAAGGAAGTAGCCAAAACGTTCTGATTTGACACGGGAAACAGTATCCTTAGTACTTCAGCAACAGTGTTTAATTCTGTAGGTATTAATAAGCACCACATAGCTATTGGCATTCCAAGTGCCAATAACAAAAATAAAATCAGCAAAACACCAGCAACATCCTTGTAATCTTCACGATAAATCAACGCCAGTTCTGTAAATTACGTGAAAATAAACTTTAAAACATACATCGTTTTTTGACACTCACAAAATGTTACTTACCCTTTCGAACCAGATTCACAACAACTGCAAGATTCCTGCGAAAGGAGTGCGTCAGAGTAAAACTGCTGTCTAGATTTGCCAAAGGCTCACAAATGTAATTTAGAAGGCATGATATTTCGTGCCTGTAGTTTAATATTATCAAAGTACCTGGCGATAAAACCAGCGTAGTTATGTCTAATAGGAGTCGTTGAAAAATTTGGTCGAAATACACTTTCGCTCCTATCGGTGTAAAGAATACTAAAATAATGTAAACTAAATCTGCTAAGGGCCACGCAAAACACAGTGAAGATAACAAAACTGCATTTCGTAACGTAAAGAGTGTTTTAATAGGCTGTCCTGCGAATTTAAAAGACTTTTGACAAAAAATAACGGAGTAATTTCGGATGCCGTACACATCTAAGATGTGGTTAAGAAAAATTGGAGACATTTGATACATGGGGGGTAGTGTGGGAACAAGGGAGCTTCTAAATCCGATTAGTTCTTGGACACGCTTCATAATTGTGACTAACAATAAGAGGTATTGTTTCGTATAATACCAGCAAGAACGAAACAGTTTTCACTGGCAAGAATGGGAACAGATACTTCTTCCTGAAACAACATGTCATTAAATCCAAGTTTGGTGACCGATCATTTACAAAACCTTTATCATTTATGTTTAGTAATAATAACACCAGGATTTAGGGAAAGCTGAAGCGCACGTTGCTATAGCCAATTGTTTACGTAAAATGCCTCCAAATTGTATAAGTATTTTGTAATCCCATATTGGGATGGGTTAGGATTAGTCATAGACAATGATTTGAATCGGAAGCAAGTACCAATTACAATAATAATGTCAGATTCTTTGCACGTCAAATAAGACTCCACGTTAATTTGGCATAGTTTGAGGTACAAGGTACGCCCAATCATCATTACGCAAATTCCTTAATGCCAGTAGAGTGGTTCATATGATGCCAGTAACATATGAAATGTTGTATGCATGTTTTCCTCCAGCATTAGGGCATAGGCTGTGAATCCGTTGTAGGATATATGATACGACAGAATAAATATAGTCTTAAATAAATCATAGTTTCTGAAGTACGTCCGAACTGTGATTATAGGAACTTGGATAATGGAAGTGGACAGAGAACTGATGTATGTGTTTTATGCATGAAACCTGGCAATATACATAACCATGTCCTCATTCATTATCTAACCAATCAAATTGGTAAATTTACTGTCTTTGACCTCTAATTCTTGGTTAAACCAGGTCAATTAGCTTGGCAGGCAACGTTTAAGAGGATATTTTATTTATGAGTAAGAGCTACTTGCCAGAACAATAAGCTTTTTACTTTGCAAACATATTATATGATACTTATTATTTTTAAACGATATCATTCGTGATAAATCCCACTCAAATATATTCCAGCACGCAAATGTACTCGTCCATAAGCGGTGGCTTGGCGATGAATCCTTCCGTTTCTCATTTCACTTCTTGATTGGGAATATCTCTCCCTCTCTCTTAGGGGCTTTATTTCCACAAAGCAAAATTCCCATGAGATAAAGTACTTCACTAGATCGCAAAGTGCAAAAGTCGTGCTCCAAATGGATGGAACCATTAAAAAGAGAAACGTACAGTACAAACCAACATGTGCAAAACATGTGTTTATATTCCTGCGAAACATGCAGCTTTCAGTAGATGTTTCTGTTACAAATCTGAATGTGAACTCATTTGGATTAAAATTAAGCGTCCCCTGAATTGAAGTGAATGGGTAAAACAGAACTAAACTAGTAGACTTGAATATTTTCAAACCTAATCGCGTTTCTTCTTTATTCAATTTTCAAACAACCCATCAAGACAACCCCACCATTACAATAATCAAATGAACATGTTATTCACAACACAAGCCAATGTTTCCAACACATAAATAACAAACTACTTGCGAGCTTCAGCGGCAGTGACCAATGGCTTGCGTGGCAAAAGAACCGTTGAACGAGAGTCATTTGAGCGACAGTCATCATCACTGCTTGCAGGTTCCTCTTTTACAGTCACCTTTGCAGTTGTCGTTTCCATGGGCTCCTGGACTGCTTCCTTCTCAGCATTGTCATCCAGGAAAATTTCTGTTGAAACACATACAAAAAAATTCATTTTAATTATATATGCGTGCATTTTCCCGTATACTAGATTGTCGTGCAAATTGTAGACATGCGTAGCATTCTGCCTTACAACTACATATTTAAACAATAAACTTACGCAATGATGACTTGACAATGGCCCTGTCCCTGTTGTCTTCCCCAATCTGTTGTTCCTTTGAACGCCGTAACTGCAGCAGAAGAATCCCCATTTCCACGCATTGGTGCTTAAACTCTTCTGCCTTCTTTTGGTCACCGGCAAACAAGACTACCACTTTCCTGTCCTGTTCCGTCTGACGGATAAAAGCTGCGTTCTTCTCCTCAGCTTTCTTCAACTTCTTGTCGTTATCCTCAATCATCTTTTTCTTTGTAGCAAGATGCTGCACCAAAATTTCCTGTTTGGCTTTCAAAGCATTACCCTTGGCTCGCAAAGAGTTAACAAGATAATCCGCCTCTTCGATGAATCGAAACTGCATCTCATCTCCCAGTTTGGGCAACCCCTTCCCAAATGAACCCTTGCCTACGTTGACAAAAATAAAATATTGAAGACACCAATTTGTCACGAACACCAACACAATATTCAGTCAATAACCAAATATTTGCTCACCTCGTTTCTTGCCGCCAATACTACCAACACCTGAGTGCCCAGATCCCCGAATCCTTTTGTTCACGCTCGGTCCTCCTACAATAAAGAAATACCATAAAAACTATTGCCCATCTTGTAACCGTTTATCGTTTCATATATCTTGCCATTTACCTGACCATGCGATGTCCTTCACCGACACCGGCTCCTCTCCAGTGCTGTCTTTTGGTACCATCGACACCAACTTTTCACCTAACGATAACAAACACAGGCCGCCAATAAATATAATTATTTATGCGCAAACCACATTTTAGCCAAACTAATGTCGTTTCCTTACCAATAAGAGCTTCTGCCATTTTTCCTCTTGCAACAAACTCACAAAACTGGCAACTAACTTGGCAACACCGGCACACTTTGGCAACTTATAAGAAATAATTCGTGGGGATAGAAGCACTGTGATCAGTTCAGATCCAAAATCGTGACTGAGACGGATATTTCGATTGCCTGCTCTTAAATACACCAAAATATCACGAGGTGAACGCGCGCCAAACAGAACATTACGTCACAAGCGAGAGAAATTACGTGCCCGGCGTCGCACTTTTCATTGACAATATCGTTACTCAACGACTAGTGTTTCCGCCTACATTTTTGTTAGGCATATCTGGGCTAATGGTGCTAGATGGCTTGGGGAATCAAGTATGGGTTGCCCGCCATTATTTCGGTTACTGGAAGCGTTACACTGATGAGTAGATGTTTTGGCTGGGACTTGCCAACACGCTAACTTTTTGGTTGGGCAACCAAAATCTTGGTTAGTGGTGTGACGATGCTGTTGTCAACCTAATATGGGTGGCCCATCCAACATTTCGGTAACCAGTGGCGTTCCACCAGAGAGTGGATGTTTTGACTAGGACCTACCAACACGCCTACATTTTGAAAATTTGACAATCCACAAAATTCTTTGATTAGAGACCAAAACTTTTGTGACGCTTGCAATGCTACTGGTCGCCTAAAATTTTGTTTCCAATCCAATATATTGGTGAATTGGAAACTAATGCTGACCAAGTTCAACATATTTTTCAAATGACAATGACAAGTGGGCATTTTAGCTGGTTAAGATAAAATGCTTCAAGCCCTAGGTGGAATAAGGTTCAAGACCAGAGCATAAATGCATAATTTGACAATCCACAAAATTTGATTAGAGACCAAAACTTTTGTGGCGCTTGCAATGCTACTGGTCGCCTAAAATATTGTTTCCAATCCAATATTTTGGAGAATTGGAAGCTCATGCTGCCCAAGCCCAACTTTCATATATTTTTTATACGACAATGAAAAAGGTACATTTTAGTGGGCTAAGAGAAAATCCTTCAAATCACAGGTGGAATAAGGTTCAAGGCTACGGCACAAATGCATAATTTGACAATCCACAAAATTCTTTGATTGGCCGCCAAAACTTTTGGAACGATTGCATCGCTACTGTTTGCTTAAAATGTTGCTTCCAATCCAAAATTTTGGTGAGTTGGAAACTAATGCTGACCAACTTTCACATATTTTTTCAAACAACAATGACAAAGTTACATTTTAGTGGGCTAAGAGAAAATACTTCAAACCACATGTGGAATAAGGTGGAATAAGGAAGAACCACAGCACAAATGCATAATTTGACACTTAACAAAAATCTTTGATTGGCCGCCAAAACTTTTGTAACGATTGCACCGCTACTATTTACCTTAAATATTGTTTCCAATCCAAAATTTTGGTGAATTGGAAACTAATGCTGACCAACTTTCACACAACTCAAACGAGAATGACAAAGGTACATTTTAGTAGGCTTAGAGAAAATGCTTCAAACCACAGGCGGAATAAGGTTCAAGACCACAGCACCAATCCCATATTTAAAAAATAATAAATGATGTCCAACTTTGTAATATTTTCTAAACGACATGGGTAAGCGCTTGTTTTTGGTGAGAAAAGAGAAAATGCTGTAAGACGTGCGAGTAAAAAGTTTCACCACCAGAGCTAAATCTCTTTAATTGAAAAATATTGCTAATATCTTTGGATGGAAGTGATGCGATTTTTGGCTCATGAAAACAAGTAAAGGAGTAAGTGTAGAAACTGTTCGTGCTAAGTTTTTACTTTTCTGTTATTCAATTAATGAATCAAAAATACAACATAAATGCATTAAATCTTCCAAAAATCCACCATAATAGTTTTTAGATGACTCTAGTTCCGCTTTACAAATAACGTTTTGCTCAAATATTCTACCAAATGGTTTGTTTACAATACAAATGCAAGTTTTTTAAGAAATAAACATTTATACTAAAGAGATGTGGAAACAGATTTGAAGTTCAGTAATTAGTAATTTAAGTAAACTTAATAATGACCAACAGTTCTTTACAAAATTAGTAGGAAATATACAATAGTTTGAAATTTTAGACATTAGAACATATTATGTAATAAACATTATATCATTGTATTTAAAACAGCAAAAAGAAAAAGAAAACTATGAACAGAAAACAGAACTAATCTTAAGTAGAAACGTTCTTGTGGTCTTGAAGCATATGGCGTTTTCTCCCTGTACTTTCGTAAAATTCTTTGTCACAGTATAAACAAAAATACGGCCGTTCCTTGATATGAAACAGAACATGAAGCGCCTGTACTGTTCTTGTCATAAATCCCTTTCCACAAAACATGCAAAAATATGACTTTCTTCCTTGGTGTTTTTTCAAATGCTTGCTAAATTCATTTGTGTAAACACCTCTTCCACAAATGTTACATTTTCGTTTATTTGCTTCCGGATTATGCAAATATTCGTGATACTTTCGAGTGTCGGCTCTCGCAAATCCCTTTCCACAAAATCTGCATTTAAAAGTTCTTTCCAATGTATGGGTGTTCATGTGCCTACGAAGGGTCATCTTATTTTTAAGTACTGCACTACAAACAGGACACACGCTGCTCTCGCTTGAATGTAAGGACAATAAATGACTATGTCGCGAATCTCGTTTGACAGTTTTAGAACAAATGTGACATGTCCAGTAAATTTGGCTCGCATCCCGACGGCAATAGCGTCTCCAGTGGCCGTGTAGGTCAGCTCTGTTACGAAATGATTTGTCGCATTCATCACATTTGAATGGCTTTTCTCCTGTATGTTGCCGCATGTGTCCTACAAGTTCTGAGTTAGTTGCAACTTTCAAACCACAGATTTTGCACTGAAAAGGTTTAACATTTAAATGTACACTTTGAATATGCGCCTTTAGACTGTCCCTTCGTTTGAAGTGTTTATTGCAATGATAACATTGATGTATTGGGGAACTAGAGTGTTGCTTAACGTGTCTTTTGAGAGAACTAAGTAAACGAAATTTCTTTTCACAAATGTTGCACTGATAAGTAGTGTCTGAATCTGGATTGTGTGTTTGTTGGTGTGCTTTTAGATTTCTCCTAGTCGCAAATTTAAAACTACAGATTTTGCACTTGAACGGTTTAACTTTTAAATGTACGCATTGAATATGCCTCTTTAGAGAGTCCCTTCGTTTGAAGAGTTTATTGCAATAATCACATTGATGTATCGGGGAACTAGAGTGCTCCTTAACGTGTATCTTAAAATAAGTGAGTAAATGAAATTTCTTTTCACAAATTTTGCACTGATATTTAGTTTCTGGATTGTGCGTGAGTAGGTGGGTTTTAAATATGTCTATATTGTTAGACTCGTCCTGGCGAAAATTGCAGAAAAGAGGGTTTTCATTGAGATGGCTGTTGATGTGCTTTTCCAAATTTAATTTTGAATTACAAGACTGGCCACAAAATACACAGGAATATTTAAGATGTGTCTCCATGTTTTTAAGCAATCGGTGAGATTCTGACCACAACTGTGTTATTCAGTATGAACCGTGATGATAAATGGAGATGGAAAAATAATTCAATCATTTCGTGGAAAAACTCTGCATTCAACTGATGCTACATCACATGTGACTTTATCTTCTTGTGTATCAATGTCTGTTCCATTGAGGTACAACTTGTTTCAAATTCAAGGACGATGACCAATACAACAATTTTCTTCTGTACCAGAGCTGGGGAGAAAAAGAGTTTTTTCAACCACGCGTTGCCAAGGAAAGAAATATAACCTCTGAGAATACTTCATGATATTGATATTCATACACATATGATATATATATTACAGACTTGTTTCTCACGACTGCTTATCACAATCAGAACCACAGCGACTAGATGGACAAGCAAAATTTACGTAGCACACTTGCTCTAATCAACCACATAGGTTTCCTAAGAATTTAACTTGACTAGTGTTTACTCGAACATCATCATATCATAAGTCATGAATATAAGTGATATACCGGCGTGGGTGAAGTGCGGTAAGAAAAAAGAACAAATGCTTATAAGAAACCAATATTCCGAGGAAAGTGGATGATTGAGTTACTTGCAGGTAAATAAGAAAAAAATTCTGAAATAGCGCATCATTGAATAAAGTTTCATCTGTCTTGTATAGTTGAATATTTTTAATCTAGTATAGTCATCGGATGTTACCAAGTTAACAAAACTAGGTGTTTAGTTTTAACTTTTGAGCATCATTCCAACTCCTTCTTCATGTTATTGGAGTTATCCGGCAGTTTGTGCCTTTTGCGATGTAAGTACAAGGCCGCTTTTTGTTTGAATCCGTGGCCGCAAATTTCACATACGTATTTCTTCTCGTCTGCAAAATTATGAATAAAAATCTCGTTTTGATGCTTTACAGCGTAAATTGATCGTGATTTAATTGTATCAACTAGTACCGTTGGTTGTGAAGTAGCATGTGTCCTCTGAGATACTCCTTAGAATTGAATCCCTTCCCACACTGAGGGCAAACATGCTCCTTCTTATTCTCATGTATCGCCCGGTGTTTCCTCAGCCCATTCCCCGCACTCCTCACAAACGTCCGGCGCCCTGTCCTGATGCCGTCTTTTCATGTGCTGCCGCAATCTCGCCCCCCACATCCGAATTCTACTCCATAACCCTCCACAGTGCAGCTCCACTTAACTCCCAGGTGCACCAGGTTGTTGTGGGATTCAAGGGACTCCTTCGTTACATATTCTAGCCCGCAGGGCCCGCATTTAAATTTGGAACTCGAGTGGACGTTAATCATGTGCGTCTTGAGCTGAGAAACGTAGAAAAATTTGGAGGAACATTTCTTACAAAGTATCTCTGGTACCCTCTGGGACTTGTCCATGTGCGTCTTTAGATGAACTGAAATGTAATTTAAATACATATAAGATTTAAATTGCAATGATTTGAAACGCGCACAGAATGTTTTTATATTTATGTACTTTTAAGCCTTGGCAAGGTACTGAAAGCTTTCCCGCATTGTTTGCAAATTTCCGGTTTTGTGTGAAGAGTCATGTGAGTCCGAAGTGTTCCAAGGAGAGAGTAGCTCTTCCCGCATCCTTCAAAGGAGCAAGGGAACTTCTCAACGGCCTGGTGAGCTGAATTTAGGTGAAGGACGAGTGATCCTGTGCTTGGGAAGTTGTTTGAACAAATGTCACAAATAAATTTGATATTGTTTCCTGTATTGGCCGGATGCATCATCAAATGACTCAAGTAATTTTCTCTGGAAATGCTGTGATAGGAACAGTTAGGGCACGGGATGGTTTTCTCAGAGTGGGTTGCCAGATGGGAGGGAAGTTCCAATGGAGGGAGTTTTTCCTTGCAGCCTTCGCATTTGAACTTGAAGAAATTTGTGTGGAACGCGGCGTGAAGGTCAAGGCCCAGGTGTGTGGAAAACGTTTCCGGGCATTTGGTGCAGGCGAAGGACTTTTCAGAAATGGACACCTCGTGTTCGCGGACGTGAGCTTCAAACCGGAAGTGGGATATGTTTGTGTATGGACACAGTGTACAGTGGAAAATATAGCGTTTGTCCCTGTCTTGGCGAACTTTGACACTTTTGGCGAACGAAGGAATAATCCTTGAACGGGAGATTTTGTCCCCTACGTATTTGTATGTCTTCTGAGGTTTCTTGTCGGTTATGATTGTTGAAGATGATAGATAGATACTCGCTTTGGCGACATCGGCGGCTGAGCGCTGGCTGCTCAAGCGGGAGATTTTGGGAATGATTTTCTTATTCTTGGATGAGGGCCGACATCTTTTCGGTTTTGGCCTGTACAAACAAATTAAATCTTCGTTGATTGTTTTCTGTACAAATTAACTATATTGTATATATTTTAAATACCACTTTGGATAAACTTACGAATAGTCTTCATCTTTGGTGTCATCATTGCTTACTGGCTGGCTGGTCAAACAGGGTTTCGTTGAAGCAGGCGGTCGTTTCTTGGATGGAGGTCGGCCGCGCTTCCTCTTTGGCCTTGAACAATTAAATTCGAAGTTTTAGTTTTTAACAGAAATTTACGGAAAAAAAAATTGGATTTGGAATTACATGTCGACTGTAATGTCGGGGATTTCTAGTGATGATGGGAGTTGCTCCAACTGGTCGTTCCCTTGAATGGGTTGAAAACTGTTTTCTGTCTTCATTTCAAACTTGATCACGTCCTCAACCTCAACCATGTCATGGTTCTCACCGTGAACAAGATCTTCATCCGAAAACGGTGGTATTGACATTCCTGCTTGACCGGAGTGCGCCTAAAGATAAGTCAAAGGAACTTCAACACTTTCTTGTGCTGTGGGAAGAGAAAAATGAGTTTGTAAAGTAAGACAGAACAAAACGCACACGTAGCATGTGTAATTCAAAGTTAATTGTAATTTGAACCTGGTAATCTCACCTCGGTTGTAAACAGCTGTCTGGAAGCAAAACAAGTCATCATGCATCTTCCTTTCAGATTCGTGTGTGAAATACATTTGAGTTTTGTTCCTCCAGCCACTCCTCAAACAAACTGAGTTTCACCTTGAAGTTGTCATTGTTTCCGAACTCTTTGGAGTTGCTGATAATCCGAGTTCGGAGCGTTTTAATCCCGTCAATTAGTTTCATTTGCACCACTTCCAACTCATGGACGAGTTGGTCTGTACCTTGTGAGCAAGTCTCAAGTTGGTCATATTGGTGAAAATATATGGTTGGGGCAACTTGAATGGGGGAAAAAAACTGGCGCTAGGCTCAAAATGGATCTTTTTTTTCTCATGGGGTCGGTCACACAAGGCATGTTCCAAGTAATGTTAAAACATACAAGATAGCGAGATTTTGTTGTGTTATGAATTACGCGAAAATTTCAAAAGTATACTGGTTCATTTCCGAACCAATCTGGTTCACTTCCGAACAATTCTGG
>JAAXOA010002936.1:0-12308 GCA_036561885.1 Salina celebensis
AAATAATGACGATGAGATCGTCAATAGTAGGGTTGTGCATAATCTCCAGTTCTTGAAGGAGAATTCATCACAATAAATACGCAGTTTCTCCTACAACACCAACTACCTCACAAAATCTCATGGAGCTACCTTTACTATCTAAACTTACATGGTAGCTTGGGTTGGTTGGTAGCATGGAAATTACGTCTGTTATGCATGCGTCCTGACCTGAGTTGTACACAGCCAGCAAAATTAGTCTCTACTTTTTTTATTTCCCAGCGAATGTTTACAAAATGCTGGCTTGGAATGACACATGCGAATCTGTTCTCCTTATTGCACCATGCATCATTTACCCGAAGCCATGCATTGGAATGAAGGTGTAAATTGACCGTAGCTTCCCTCATTTAGCATTTGCAATTCAATGGAATGATGTGTTCAGATTAATGCATGCAAGTTTGATTCGAGGATTTAGTGTTTCGCCCAAACACCAGACAAACCCGAACGAAAGAATCCCTACACATTTATAGCAATTGTCAATGCAGGTTTGCTATTTAATGATATTCCAATGAAAAATAACTTAACATATATGAACATGCGCAGATAATATGCTTGTTCCAAATTGTTATGCAGTTTGTTTAAGAGACATGGATAACTGTTTGTATAAAGGGGACGTAATAGTGATAAGTGATAACGATATATGAGAGCATTACAAACTATGTCTCAGTCAGTCATCGCCAAATTATTGGGTATTCTCATTATCAAACTTAACTTTTACAAGCTCATTAAATCCCTAGCGCTTCGTTTGTACGAACGGTAGTTTTTAATTTGATGTCGACAACATGATTATATCATTCCAAAATCTTGGAAAATAGAACCATTATACTAAATGCAAGCTTAGGTAAAACATTTAATACACGATGAACAGATTTAAAGATATGTATGACGTGTGTCTTGTGGTTATATATTACAAGGCCAATGGAACAAGCTGTCTGGTTAACCTCAGCTTTGAGTAGGAGTCAAATCCACCTCTGTTTGGATTACGACCAATAACTCGGCATTGTGAAATATGCCTGAAAAACATCAAAGGAAAAAGGAGCTTTATTAAAAGCACCCTTCAAACTGTTGTTTATTTGGGCTTCTATTGTTTTTACACTGTTTTGACAGAATAGAACAAAAGAGTTGTTTCTTTGATGAACATTCCCGGAACATGAGCAAGGCTTAAAAATTTACACAGCTAAAATTTCATATCAAATGACTTTCATTTTCTCTCCTATTCACCTGTTAGTAGCCAAAATAGTTGCCAGAAGGGCTGCACATACTCAAAAGCCTATAAGGGTGAAAGTTTTCATAAAATAGTCTACCTGTAGTATGTGTTCTCAACACAGAACAAAATAAAGCGCAGAAACAAGAAGGAGCAGAGTGTTGAGCAGGAATCCTGGAATGTATTAGAAAGGCAACTCTGCTGGAGAATGGATATCGATCCATGTGAATAGCTTTTTTTTGGGGAGACCGAGCTAGAAACGTAACGTGAAGCTTTTCGTCTTTCAAGCAAACAAAGCTACTCAACAAGGACAAGACCTCTCAAAGCTTGGTTACAATACTATCCGATAATGAAGCGAAGTCATGAATGTGCGTCTTAAATCCAAGACTTGGGTGGAAATACGTTTTAATGATAATTTGCCCATTGCTTGTCCTTAATTAGAGCATGTCTTTCATGCCCCAAAATAGGTGTCTTGATGCACTCACATATTATGTGTTCTTGTATGTACATCGTACATCCAGCAAATGTGAGTGTTGCAATGCATTAATGTAGAAAAATTACAAAAGCTGCCAGCGTAATGTTTGTTCATTTTCATTCAGATGACAACTTAGGGACCCAACGAATTTGATTGATCCTTTACAAAGTCGGCATCAACAGCTATTGCTCGTACTTTACCAAACAATCAGTTTTGTATTACATTGATACTATTGAAGGGAGCACGAGAGTCGGGACGTAGCAAAAGGTCTCCAACTCCGAACCGTCCCAACAAAGAAACGATAAAAAGTATAATTTTATAATAGTGTTCATAATCCGATGACGCTTGATTGCATAGAGTTTATGAAATGATGAGATGTGGGTAGGGGATGTGAAGGATGCAGAGGTAGAGCATCATACTATGATTTTACTAAAAAAATATGTTTTTCTGTTTGTTTGTTACAGTTAGTCCTGCATTTTGGTGATTTACAGAATGCGTCACAACTCATGATGCCTAACAATACAATCGTAGTCAATCAGGTAAGATCATCTTTTCTAATTCTGTGTTGGTGGAGGGCGGAAAGGAAACAAAATGGTAAATGAACGATGATCACTGACGACTAATTTTGTGCGTAGGGTGATTTTCAAACCAATGTGCCACGAGGCAATACTGTACAAGAAATCCTTCCTTCTTCGTGGGACGTTCGGACAGAAGATGAGAGTGTGAGAGTCAAAACGCAAGATCCGCCATGTCATCTTCAATGGGAAGTGGAAGGGACTGAGCTGAAGCTGGAGTTAGAACCAGAGCATTTAAATTGTACAAGTGAAAATATTCCTACTAGTGCTTCAGAGAGCATTAGAGCTGCGGATCGCGCCGACTCTTCGGCAATCTTCTTGGATTCATCAAGCACCCAAGTGCCTAGTATCTCTGCAGGTCGTTTGTCTTCCTCAGGCCGTTCCATGGAGGAGCAAGACATGACGACAACTTCTTCAGTTCCGGTGGCTATGGAGGGGAAACATGGAGCAACGACGCTTTCTTCGATGTTGACAAAGGATGTCAGCCATGGTTGTGATCTCGGAGGCTTTAATGTGGCTTCGAAAACTGGTTGGGGCATTCCAATGGGATTGGGACTTCGGGGTGGAAGTCCCGGCCTCAATTCGCTCAACAATGGAACCAGCGGATGGGGTCCTGTCCCACAGCCGACTGGAAATGCGCCCTCAGGGTGGGGCGCACCCGCTTCTCAATCTTCTTCAGGCAATCCAAACAGTGGAGTGATTGGAACTCCAGGTCAAGTTGGAAGTGCTGGTCCCACCTCGTCTGGTTCTATTGGTCCGAATGGTGCGTCCTCAGCTTCAAACTCGTCTTCCTCGCCTCCAGGCTCTGGAGGGCTAAGTAATCCCGGACAAACACTCCCATCTTCTAACAATAATCATCAAAGTGGATCAAATCAATGGGCTTCTACTTCCCCCAATCGTAATACTAGTCAGAACACCAATGGGCAACCTCTTACCGGTGACAATCTCATTCACACACCCATTTTGTTTCTTTTTGCATTTTATTTTTACAATTTTTAACAACGCCGCACTGGTAGAATATCTCGTCTAACTTGTCTTTTCTCTCTTAGGATCTCAAATGAATAACAATCCTAATGGAAGTGCAACCACCCAAGGCCCACAGAGTGGGAATCCAATGCAACTGGGCAACCAAAATATGGGCAATCCAAACGCGAACAATTCCATGAACCAACCACCACTCGGGCAGAATCCCTCTCAGTCTGCCGGCGTAGGAGGAGGAAGTGCGGGCGTCATCTCCAACGCGGGATCATCTTCTTGGGCTCAAGCTGCTGGTAAATCTCTTCAGGCCAGTGGGTCAAATACAAATAACAGCAGTAACATGAACAACAATGCAGGCAACCCTAACCAAGGTAATTCAGCTTTAGGCGGCAGTACTACTTTGTCTGGTTCCACACAAGCTGGCTCCTCAGGACCTGGTGGAAGTACTTCTAGTTCAAGCGTGACCAGTAAGCAGATCGAGCAGCTAAACACCATGCGAGAAGCCCTTTTCAGTCATGACGGATGGGGTGGCGTAAGTAACCAATACTCTAATACTAATAGTCAACTGTTGTTTAACCGACAGTTTATTTATTTACATTTATGTGTTTGTTTACAGCAAAACGTGAATCAGGATTCAAGCTGGGACATTCCTAGTTCTCCCGAACCACCACACAAAGACTTAGGACTGGGCTCTGCAGCAGCAGCAGCAGGCACTGGAGCAGGAGCTGCTGCGACTACTTGGAAACCCAACGTCAACAATGGCACAGATCTCTGGGAGGCGAACCTCCGCAACGGTGGTGCACCTCCACCCGCTCCACCAGCATCAAAGACACCTTGGGGACATACCCCAACTACAAATATTGGTATGGAGGAATCACTTTTAATAAAACTTACTTTTGGTGCATTAGTGCAGAGTATCTTGTGCTTTCAAATTTGCTACTTAGGTGGTACCTGGGGAGAAGAGGATGATACTCCCGACCAGTCAAATGTATGGACTGCACCGCCAGCAAACAATGCCCCTGGTCCGAATCCTGCCACAGTCAATAATACCACCGGTGGGGCTTCAGGACAAATGCAATGGGGAATCAACAATGGACCTCAGCAACCGACTAACACCGCTGGAGGAGGGATGTGGAATCCTGCACCAAGTAAGCTGACTAGTTTCGTTTGCTTTTGTAGCTGGTGTTGTCCACATTTACATTGCTTGTTTTGGTTAATTAGTGAAAAAGGACACAAACGACTGGAGTAACACAGGACGGGTCGATGGTGGCAACCGCCACGCAGGTCATATTGGTGGAGGGGACAACCGAGGAGTAGGTATGGTAGGCAATGAAAACCGTCCTACTGCAAGAGGGTGGGACGACCGAAATTCGAATCAGTTGAATAATGGATCTGTGGACACAAATCCTGGGATGTGGTCCAAACAACCACCCCCACAGCAACCACCACAGCAGTCACAATGGGGTGGTGGTCCGCCGGGTCCAGGTCCTGTTGCTCAGGGCCATGGAAACATGGGGATGGGTGGTCATGGAGGCCACAGTGGAATCAAAGACAGTATTGGCAATAAGCCCACTGGTTCGAGTGGATGGGACGATGTTTCACCTCCAACTCAGCGACGACCAGTACCTAACATTCCAAACTATGATGATGGCACGTCTCTCTGGGGAAATGTTCCTGCCAACCAGCAGCCGCAACAAGCTCAACAACCACGAGGAATGCCGCCTAACCGTGGAATGCCAAACAAAATGGACAACCCCATGGGATGGGGTGGACACGGACAAACAAGGTACATAAGCTTTACCCACTCGATCTCTATTCAACTACGACTGTACTGTGTTAATGAATACGTATAACCCGTTAATTGCCTTCCAAACAGAAATGGCTGGCAAGGTCCTGATGGTCCTCCAGATGGCTTTGGAAACTCCTCCGGTGGAGGTGGTGGTGGCTGGAATGAAGACAACAAAAACGTCAGCTCATGGGGAGATCAGGGAATGTCCCAAGGCAACTCTTGGGGCAACAAACCCAAAACTCCAACCAATCCAAATTCCGGCTGGGGAGATGGAATTGACGGGATTGTTGATGTGTCCAACTGGGGTGTTCCAACGAATAAGCCTACGGTAAGAACACAAGCAAATTATTATTGCTTAATTTACTCTTAGCTATGAATTTGATTTACATACTCATAATTATTTTGAATTACTACCTAACTTCGTTTTAGTACATACTTGAAATTTTTTAGTCTGTGCTTCAGTTGTTGTTCAGTTTGGCACTACTTGTGGTGATGGCCAACTTTTATAAAGCAATGACTCAATCACATCGAGACTCAGACTTGTATAATGTTGAAACGTTAAAAATTGTTTCCCTTCTGATTAACATTCATTTGATAAGAATACTTGATCATTAGGGGCGGATAGGGAATGATGACAAATAATCATCAAATAATTTTAATTAGCTTAAAGTTTCATTTTGTTAAAAGTACTTTTTGAGTTCTTTTTTTGTTTATTGCCCCTTGACGGGACCTGTTTTTTTTATTTTGTTCGCATTTTACAGGGGTCTAGATACGTTAATGGTAACGCTAATGGTAATAACACGGCAAATAAGGATCTCATGTGGTCAAATAAGCCGTTTAAACTGTTAGCCGAATTGAACATTCAAGGATTTAAGGTCAGCATTTCTAATAAAAATGAGCTTACGACGAGCAGCAAGCAAAGATAGAACTTTTTACCAACTTTCTTTGTTTTTTTCAATGTTTTTTGTTTACACTGAAATAGATGTACTGCTCATCTTTTTCTGCGTGTTTGCTTTCTTTTTGCGAATAAGTCAGTCATAATGACTTTTATTTTGCTAATTATTGACTTGATGAAAACTTCCTTAACTAAAGTTGTCCGCACGAAGTATAAGTGTTTGAAGCATTGAAATTTAAAAGTTCTACTCACTCTTTCTTTCTTCATTGTGCCGTGCAGAGCAATCATATGTGTTTGTCACAGAAATTCTTTCTTATTTATTAAAAACATCGAATTTCTTTGATTTAGCCATTTTAGCGATGTGATTGGCCCACTTGCTACAAACTTATAAAACATTAAAAACCTCATGTGTCATGCTTTGCTGTTTTTGTAAGAATATGTAAACAAACAAAACAGGAATCAGGTGACAAACATCTGATCTACTAGAAGATCTGTGCTTTTGTGTGTAAATTTTTGTAGATAGTCGATTCGATTGTTGTGTGAAAAACTTAATCTGATTTTAAGGATCAATTAACCTTTCATTTTGTGTTGGATTTGTGCTCCTCATAAGTAAGGTTAATTTTTAATTTTACAGGTTAAATTAGCTGTGATAGTAGACCTTGTGGAAACTTTGTTGTATTGATTTGTCGATTTTTTTGTTAAATGTTTACTAATAGTGGAATTTATGTTAGCTGTGTTTTTGTTCGTCGTTTTCGTTTTGTGACTGATTTTTAATTAAAATGGTTGTCTGTGAATTTGACATAGAAGGACGATTTCGAGCCATTGACTTTACGGACAAGTAATATTAATCTCAACGATCCTATGGACCACTTGGATCAGTTAGCTCCAGGTGGAGTTGGAGGACGCGGGCCAATGGATGGTCCATGGGGAAATGCAGGTGGAAGCGGTCCGCTTGGCGCACCTCAGCGTAGGGGTCCACCACCCGGACCAGTTGAAGACCACTTTGGAGAGTTGGGTATTGGTGTTGGTCCTGGAGGGCCCATGGGTATGCCACCTCAACCACGGGGAGGTTTCCCACCAAATCCAAGTGGATTTTCCGGTGCTATGAATAATGTCGGTAACGCGGGAGGAAACCAGGGACTACTGCAACGACTTATTAACTCACAACAGCAGCAAAATAATCATCAATTCAATCCTGTAAGTGAACGTTCAAACAGTTTGTAAATAGGCTGAAAGCCTGTGATTGAAAGAAAAACTGACGAGTTGCTCATATTTATTTTTTGCAGGGTCGTGTGCCAGCCAGCAATACTATATCACCAGCGCAGTTACAATTACTTGTTCAGCAAATACGCATGGCAGTGCAGGCAGGTTATCTGAGCTCACAAATCCTAAGTCATCCTTTACCCCAACAGAGTTTGTACCTGCTCAATCAGCTTCTTCAGCAGATCAAAGTCTTCCACCAGCTTACTGAAACACAACGACAAATTGGCAAGAATAACTCCAGTGCAGCTCTTCAGCTTTCTGTGGAAATTACAAAGAGGAAACAGGCCATCGCCAACTTGCATGTATGTACACAACAATTCAAATGAAATAGTATGTTACTATTTGCTATTACTGTTAGTACTAATGTTTTGTTCTTCTGTTATATTTCAGAACCAGATTGCAGCACAACAAGCGTTCCACGCCAAACAACAGCAACAGCAGCCGCCACATCACCCATCTTTGGGTGGAGGTGGACCAGGAAACCCACCAAACAATGATTTCTTCAAGCCGCCTCCTGTATTAGGTGATAGTCGAGGAGTAGGCAGCTCTGGGTCTTCCATGATGGAGTTTATGAATTTTGGGGCTGATGTTGGCATGAAAGATGGAGGTCAGCAGCAAACCTCAAGACTTCAACAATGGACGAAACTTCCTTCTCTTGAGAAAGATGACAGTAACACTGTTGCGGACTTTAGCCGTGCCCCTGGGCAGCAATCCAATTCTTCGTCTGGAAACATGTTGAAGAATAATCCAAGCTTGATTTTGGGACCGAGCGACAAGTAAGCTTTCCGAACACCTCATTATAATGATTGCATGAAACTTGCTTGAAAATGAACATTTTGATTGTTTAGTAGTACTTGGTCATCTGTTGCGCCCCGATCTGGTGGTGATGGTTGGCCAACTGACAACCCATCATCAGCCTCACAAAATGTCGGTAATTCTGCACTAAATCAGTCGGATGATTCATCCAAAACCAGTTCAAACGCCAATATGAATGCTGACTCATGGCCAGCAGATTTAGTGCCAGAGTTTGAGCCAGGGAAACCCTGGAAGGGTACCCAAATGATCAAATCCGTTGACGATGATCCAACCCTTACTCCAGGCTCTGTAAGTAAAGTCGGGGATAATGTTTAAAATGTTATTAATTGGTTTTGTCTGACAAGTTGCATTGTATTTTCTCAAATAGGTTGTCAGATCTCCATTAAGCATGGCAGCGATTAAGGATGACTTCTTGTCTAAGAATAATACATCAACCATTTCATCTTCTGACTCATATGTGCCCACGTTGAGTAACTTACAGTCTCCATCAAATCCATGGAGCTTTACTCCAACTTCATCCGGTTCCGCCAACATGGCCAAGTATGCCAAGATAATCTAAATATTTATATACAGAAAAGGTTAGTTAAGATTTTTTATTTTAAACCATTCCTTATTGCTTACAGTAAATGGGACGATATGGGTCGTCGTGACGTGTGGGATTATAACAATCCTGCTGGTGGGGCTCCGGGCTCCCGACCACCTCCCGGTTTGCCAAAGAAAGCTCCAGGTCCAAATAACTCAGTTCCAGCTGCCAGTGGCAATGTTACTTCCGGAACTAACTCAAGCACATACAACTTCAGGAACAATACTTCTAGCTGGGGAGGTCCAAACCCTGGAGGCTCTAGCGGAATGGGTAACAACCACTCCTGGCTCCTCCTGAGAAATCTCACACCTCAGATTGATGGATCCTACCTGAAGACTTTGTGCTGTCAGCATGGGCCACTGCAAAAGTTCCATTTATACGCTAGCCACGGCGTTGCTTTGGTCAGATATTCTTCCCCAGATGAAGCTGGAAAGGTAAAACAAAACTGAACCGAATAATTAAACATTCTTAACGTGCAGTTGTGTGGAATTACAAATTTACTTATGTTGCTTCTCAAATTTCAGGCTCAACGAGCATTGAACAATTGCTTGGTAGGAAATACAACCATTTTGGCTGAAACCGCCGGTGAGGATCATAACCTAATTCAAGGTTTCAACTCTGCCTCCAACAATGCTACCTCAAATCCTTCCAATACTGGTAAAAGCTGATCCTTTTTCATTGCAGCATGTACTCCCAAATGTATATTTTGCTTGAAACTTCAAACGCAATTTTCTTCCGTAGGATTTTCATCTGCAAATACCAGTAACGAGAACCCATGGGGTGTCATGCGTGATAGTAGTCCTCTTTGGTCCAGTCCTTGGGGTTCTGGCCTTGATGCTCCAGACCGAGCAACTCCATCATCTCTCAACTCTCTCCTGCCTGGAGATCTTCTTGGAGGAGAGTCTGCTTAAACAACTCACTGAAAAGTTTAGAAACTTTCAAAAACTACAAAAAAAAAGTATATCAAGACTAAAAACTTCACTTTAATAGGACAACCTTTTCTCGGTTCTATGAAAGGGTCATGAATTTTAACTGACTTCAAAATGACCTTCAGGTTTTTTGAGGAAAAACTTTATTTTAAACTGATCTACAAGAAGCTCTTAAAATGAGTGATAAAATATTACAATAACAGTCTCTCATCACTACTCCGACACAGTAATCAATGAATATAACGGGATAGTGTATCAAGTACGGTGAATAATCCGTTACTGTAATTTATACAGCTTTTAAATGGAACATTACCCATCTCTATCATGATGATGAAATCCTTTAAACTACAATGGTGATCAATGAGATATATTAACTATTTCTACATACCGAAGCATTTGTTTTTTGACTGGTCCGTACCAATGTTTATAAGAGTAATAATAATATCTTTAACAAAATATTATTATTATTATTCGAATATGACTTTAAATTTTAGTTTTTGAAACATTTAACTGTAATGAGTTGAAGATTAACGTGTCTTCTAAGTGTACTAGTTTTAATATTCATGCATCATACACACGTACTACTCTGCTTTCATCTTAATTTATATAGGTTTAATTCACATAATAATTACACATAAAAGTGAAGAAAAAACACTCGGACGTATTATCATTATCCTGTTTGTTTTTTTGGAGTTTGTAGACTGTTAAATTGTGCTGTGCTATATGGGGTACCGATGCAATGATCCTCTCAATAATTATGATAATAATAATTTAATTTACTATAAAATACTGTACTTTAGTTTTAAAAATTTCTCCGGATATTTTAACATTACAAAACCAAGCTGCAATTTACGACGAAACGTAGGCTTCCTATGAAAATGAGTTGTTTTTTTCCTGAACGAGGAAGCTGTCCAAAAACGAATGCTTTATTAGTTGCCCTTTTCACCACAAAAAAGATATTTTAGGAGATTTTTTACCACGACTGCATTTTATATAGAAATGTACAGAGGTGCTGTGTTGAAATTGGCTATGAACGTAGTAGTATTATTAATTGCCTTTATATAATACGCTGTATTACTTGTCCCGTTTATGAAAGAAACAGGCATAGAGGTATTTTTGTGCCAATTGCATCAGTCATTTTCATGAATCTAAATGCATCAGTTCCAGTTACCTTATTCACATTGTCAATTTAATGTTTTTGTTTTGTCGCTAGTTCAAATGTTCAAATTGTCATTCTCATTTCTTTCACCGCTGCCTCCACCACCACTAAACAGGTGGATCAGCTTTAAATATTTAATGGTATTTTTCAAACTTAATCTTAATTATATAAAAAAAAGAAAACGATTTACGAATCCAGGTTCACCACATATGCATTTTAATTTTAACATTATTCAAACAGACAATATCTATTATTTAACAATGAATTCCTTCTTTACCCATTTGATTTTTTGGTAGAGACTGATTACAAAAAACAACAAAAATCCAGAAAAAACAAAGATAAATTGCAGCTAAATATAGAGAGCTCCGTAAGACATCGGTTTGCGAGAGTGTTTACACGCACATCACTGTATAGGATCTGATTTTTTTAAACGAAAAAGATAATGATTTGTGGTATTCACCCGTAAAAACTTGAACAAGTTTAAAAACCAGCTGCCAACAATACAGCATTCTGTATGAAACTAACAAAATAAGTACCTTTTTTGTGCAAACTTGTATTGAATTTAATTGCTCTTTGTACGTCTTAAAATATAACTCAGTATCACAATGCAAAATATTTCCTTTGCAACAAATCCAATGTCTATTCTTTCAAATTTTTCAAGGTACTACAGGTTTATCATCAGATTCTTTTTAACAACCCCGTCATACATTTTATTACCAATTGGATGTTTTAGTAGGAAGTTCGTTTCATATACTTTTTCCATGCTTAACTTTGGAAAAAGTCACATATCATTGTGATACACCTTTTGTTCTAAAAAAAACTAGTTCTTTGTTGAGTCTAATTTAATAGGTTAAAATAAATAACCTCTGGTGCATGCATCTACAAGATTTTAGTTTAAAATATTTTATCCTCACAAGAGCCTTCTCATAAGGAAAGAAAAATATCGGGTGAAAGAAATGCAGTAATGTTCCACAGTATCTTTTTGTTTGAACATCTCTTCATGTCAAGGATAGAAATATTGTGTTGATCTCATTTGTATTATTCCTCAAAAAAGTAATAACTAACTACATATTAAAATGTATTTAGCAGTTCTAGTGATCATTAGTTTTACGTTTGTTTTAAAAAGTTTTAATTTGTTTTAGGTTAGGCTACGGAGAAATTACTAAAAGTGTACTCATTAGTATAAAAACACATACATACATACCTAGATATAATATTTCGAGGTGCAATGCTGAAAGATTGGATCTACATAGGCAGGCTTAGACTGAAATAGCATTCTCAAGAGCAGGGAAAACGATAAACCAAACAATGAGTGAAGTTTCCATCTTTCAAAGGATTGCTTAGATGAATCGCAAGAAATCATCAGAGGGAAAGCATCCAACATAAAAACGAATTAGTTGAAAGCATCCTACATATATTATACACAGTCGCACATAGTCGATAACTTTTTTTTGTTTTGACGATTTCATGTTAATGTTCATCATCATCTCTCGTATACTGTCACCAACGTCCTTTTATGTACTGCCATAAAATATTACTTAAAAAATGTTTTGTGAAAGGGAAGGCAGGTTTTACGCGAATACTAAAAAAACAATACAATGACTGA
>JAAXOA010002937.1:0-12307 GCA_036561885.1 Salina celebensis
ACTCTATACGAAACGCATATATCGTCTACCTTTAAATGTTACCATGTTGCACTGGTAACAGTAACATTACCAACCGTGGCCTAACGGCCACGGAAGACAGTCTAGAGTTCAGACGATCAATTATGAAAATTTTTAATTTGCGGTTTCGATAGAGCTCATCTGACTGATGTTTTTTCTCATTGCACCATTACCTTATTTCGTCTACTTGACGAGATACCGATGCACTAATATAACTGCTTCAAATTTCGTCAGGTTGAGAAGATAAGTGTGCTTTTTAGTTGAGTTTAATGATTCGCTTTCGCTACTTCAAGAATTCGTGGTGCAACGACTGGTTAGATTTCAGAATACCTTACCGTGAATACAGTAAAAATTATCTTTCTATTCTTGATTCATCTGTCGTGAAGAGTGGTTGGGAGTTACGGATAGCTGGAAGTATTCGATGACAATTTAAGAATCATTAACTCGAAAAAAAGCTTAATCGGCAAAATAACTTAATTTTTGCTGCGTGGTTAAATATCGTACACTAAATCTGACTGAGTGATAAATTATTGAAATGAAAGTTTACACAAATGTTACCGGGTAGTTTAAATCCGTTTAAAAATTCAACTAAAATAGCTCGTTCTCCTACCCGGAGAAATTCAAACTCATCCGATACTCAAGGGGATACCAATCGAACGGGGGTAGAACAAGAGCTAGTTATGAAACATATAGTTTTATATTAAAAGTAGGCAGTCACACAAACTTAAGTTTGCCAAATATGTTAAACTGGAACTCTAAAGAAGATTGTCTTAGATTGTATGAGGAGTATTTTCATTCGCGACTTGTATTATGGAGAAACAAAACTCAGCAAATTCCGTAGATTTTTTTTTGTACACTTAGGCTAAAATGTAATTAGTTACCAATGTTTCTTTCATATATATTTAATATATTTATACGCTATGGTTATAACTCGAATTGTCAATTGACACTAATTATCACTAATTATATATTTATATAATTAGTGATAATTTAGTTAAGACTTATTTTTAACACCTATTATTTTCGATGCTAAAATGTACTATTTATTATCAATATCAAGAATCACTTTTGTTACCAATGCTTGTAAAAATCCTTGGTTCTATGGGTCTACCCGCGAACCATAATGAGAAATAAAAATATCATCATCATCATCAAAATTATCTTTCTAACAAGATGCTGGGTTGCATCAGCGGAGGTCACAAATAATCACCTTAATTCGCATGACGTACATTACAGATCACCCCTGAAATAAAAATCTTACCTGTTGGGTCAACAATAAAGTTATAACCAAACAACAGAAAAAAAAATTGCATTTTCAATCCAAAGTAATGGTTGGAAATCCAATACGTGTGTATTTTACTGCCCAAGTCGAAGCAGCCCGAGAACAATGACAGGATGACTACAAAATGAGTTTACTGCTGTGTATCAACATTCAAGGCTAATGGGTGTAATTAGATTAACCACGGTTATTGTACATTGTTCTTAATTATATCAATTTCAATGTGCGACAAGTTTGTACCAGCCAGCGACCAGTTGTCCAAATTAACAGAGGGATTTGTTGGTTAACAGAAGATCGGTCTTTATCGTTGAAGTGATCTGTGACAGCCATTGAATACTAACTCAACCCAGCCAATACAATGCACTGAAACATGTAATTTACTAGCAGTTACAAAAAATGGAATCATCGCATTTTCGTTGTTAGAAGGTTACAAGATTAGAATTTGCTTCAAATTAGCAGTAAATTTTTTAGACTAAAAATGATTAAAATTTTAATTTAACTACCAGTGTTCAGTTCAATAAGCTGGACAGATTGCTGGCCAAGTTCAACTGTGTGCAATTAGTGACAGAGTCGACAAGAAAGAATGCAATACTTGATCTAGTCATTACAAACTGTAAGCAGAAAATTGGAAAGCCAGATGTAACGCCAATTGGGTATTCAGATCACATACTTGGTTACCTTCTACTATAAAATTGAAAGGCGTCCGTGTGATAAAGTGAGAATTAGTTTTCGAAACTACAACAAAATAAATCGATCTGCATTCCTTCAGGATCTTAATTCTCTCAACATCCAATACTCCCACATAGAAACTTCAGAATCTAACGTTCTAAGTTTTATAAAACAAATTGGCAATCTATATAGTAAACATGCACCAATTATGCAGAGGAGTGTAAAGGTGACAAATGGAGCTAATTACATCTCTTCTGAGACAAAAAAACTAATGAATGAACGTGACCTCTGTTATGCAAGATTGAGAAAGGACCCGACTCCCACTCTAAAACAGCACTACAAATTTCTAAAAACGGAAGTGAGGAAACATAGCCAACATGACACTAAAATTTACATGAACGAACAATTTACCAGAAACGGATTATGGCCAACAGTGAATCAATTTATGAATCCTAAGAGAAAACAAGATATTCCCCTCTCAGCCGACCAAATAAATGCATTTTTTGCAGAAATTAGCAACAAACCAACCAATGGTGAAGAATGCATAATTGGAGAAAAAGAAAATAATCCCGGTTTTAAACTGAACTACATTAGCGTACTGGATGTGATGTCAGCGTGGAACGGCATGAAGAAAAAGGATAGTAAATGTGAAGACATGCTTGGCATGTCAAATATAATGATCAAAAACATAATTGGAGACTTTCAAGTGCAAATTTACTTGTGTACACTGTTAAATGATATGATAATAACGGGATCGGTACCCTCTTGCTTAAAAACCTCAAAAATCGTACCCATACCGAAGAAATCACAAGTGTCATCATGTGGAGACATTCGCCCAGTGTCAATTTTACCAGTGCTAGCTAAGCTCTTTGAAAAAATAATTTACAAACAACTGATCATGTATCTCACATCAAACTCTCTAATTCCAGAAGAACAGTTTGGATTTCGTCCAGGATATACCACGACGCACCTAGAACTCAGTTTAAAAAACAACATAAAAACTAATATGATGAATAAAAAAGACACAGCAATTGTTTGCTTGGATATACAAAAAGCGTTTGACACAATTGACAGGCAGATCTTGATACACAAGTTAAAATGGCATGGAATACATGATCCTTGTATAATATCGTACATTGAAAATCGACTACAATGCACAGTACTGGGGGGACAAATTTCATCGACTGTGAGCACCCTATCTGGGGTACCCCAGGGGGGATGTTTGAGCGCAATATTCTACATAATTGCCTCGTTTGACCTTCCGAGGTCGCTTTCCAAGTGTGGCATTCACGTCTATGCAGATGACTCTCAAATACATACATCTTTCGAGTCAATTGATAATGTCGATAACAGGATAACTCTGGAGAGTGAAATTGACCATGCACTGAATTGGATTACAAGAAACAATATGGCAATCAACATCAATAAAACGGAAGTACTATATGTATCGCATCATAACATCGACCAAGACTTTCACATGCGAGTGGGAAACACAACCATTAAGTCTTCTCCTATCATAAAAACGTTAGGACTTGTGAAAGATACGCGTCTAAGCTGGAAACAACACATTACTGCAACAATAAAATCATGCAATGCAATGTTATGGAAAATCCGGAGCTTTTACTATGTAATGAGCCAATCAACTTTACGAATCTTGACAGAATCATTAGTACTCTCCAGACTTTACTATATGATAATTCTATGGGGCGACTGTGAAGTCAAACTGTTCAAAAAAATAACAAAAGTCTTCAACAGTGCAGTGAAAGTTGCAAAGCTAGATTTGCTTCAACCTCACATTTGGCTACATCCTACTAACAAACTATTTTATAAAACTGCGGTGTTAGGTTTCATATCTAACTCTAACTCAGGTCCAACCTTCTTAAACAACAAAATACGCCATGACTTAATCAAGGAGAAAGTTACGCGCAACTACAAACATCTTTTCTTACAAAGTGACAAGGACTTAGACTACTTAGAAATTCTGCTTACCAAAAACTGGATTAAAGTACCAAGTGAAATAAAAAGTATTAGCTCAAACCTAAAAATGTTTAAAAAGAATTTAAAAATGTATCTATTAAATCAACAACATAAAGAATATTGTGAAAAAATGTCACGTTGTTGTGACTACTCATGTATATATGACGTTTCTGTAATGGGCGATGAAACTCTGTAATTCTAATTCATTGTTTTCAAAACTTATTTTTGATTCATGACACTGCTATGTTTATGACTTTGTGCCTGTTAGTATAAGCCCTTATTTCTCCTTAAGGTTACTAACTTGTAAAATAAAATAAAATAAAATAAATAAAATAAAATTCATTGCCAGCTTAAGATCCTCGAGTATTCAGCATTTTTGCACGCTTCATTAACAAACTTAATAGCATTCATCTAATATTCATTGAGCAAAGGCCAATTTCCGGTCACGTATGTAGCTTATACAATTTTTTAAACATATTGATTTTTTTTCTCTGGAACAATGCTCGATGGCAGCTCCATTGGTCTCTGTGAAAAGTGTATTCCAAGACGTTCTTTCTCTGCCAGTTATCCATACAAAATCCTTGAGAAATACTTTTCAGGTTCAAGATCTCAGTCTACAGTGTTGCTGCTGTTCTGGCTTATTAAAAAATATATTCTAGATATAAGGAATACGGGATTCTACGAGTTTCATACTTAACGCGGCAGAAAAACACACTTAGGTGTGCTTCTTAGGATGGAAAAAACGTTTATGAATTTTTGAAATTGGAGGGGACGTAAGATTCCGACAAAAGGATTCGGCTTTTATACAGTGCTACTTCTGGAAATCCCTCAAATTACATCGCAGAGCCCTGCGCTATTTAAATAATAGACGACCACCACCAAGGTTAACGGTCAGTTGGTTTTCCTTGTTTTTCGTCGACCTACGTGTATTTAAATCATAACTGTAAGTAAAGAATTGAAAGGAAATTAAATCAGTGAAACCATTCATTCATACAGACTGAAATCATTTCCGAATTATAAATAGTTTTAAGTGTTTCGCAAATGTTTTTATTAGCAAAATAAGTTTTAAAAGTTCTATTCAGATTTATGGGAAAATGGCTGCCGAACGTTGTGTATTGATTTATAGACATGCGTCGTCCTGACAACCAGCACAACAACAAACTCTTCAAATGTACACGCAAATATTCTCGGCAGTTAATAACTACACTGTGTATACCTACTACCTTTCTGACAATCTGAAGAATAAATTCGCACGTTTCCTTGCGTAACTCATTCCAAAACGAACCTTTCTCTTAGACATTTCTCTCCACCATTAATGTCAATACGAATATTACCGCAAGAAACGGGTATAAATCCACTCTTTGCCACCTTTGATGACACGGATCTGTGATAGCTTCATTCGAGAAACACGTTTTAGGAACAATAGGGGAACAGATATCCGAGGCCAATCCGTATTTTGCAATATCACCATCTAGCATATCAAACTAGTTAACAAGGAAGTCAGGCATAACTAAAGTGATGTTCAATTTGGAGGGCGGTGTATTTACAGCTTATATGCTGCTGCTTCATTTAACATGTACGTGTTACCCAGCTTATAAAAGGGAGAGTGGACGGGAGCAAATTTCCGTGGAAAACTTTTTGCCAAATGTTGCCGAAACAGTTGTGCATGTCATTATAGATCCAACTCACCTTCCTTCAGTGACAGAGTTCACGAATTTGGTGGGCATGTTCGAGAAGACCAGATATTTGCAAGTGGCGTTTCTAATCAGTAAGTACAAATCGGATCTTCTGGGTACAGCTACGCTTCAACGTGCAATTGTTGGTAAAACGATACAGACTAAAAACGTCCTTTCATCAGGCCTGGAACGTAAAATAGACGTCGTTAATTACACGCATCTATACTTTATTTCAAGCGATTCTGACCTGAAGAAGGCAACCCAGGTTCACTTTATTGATTTCGTCCTGAGGAGGGTGTTCCCACAGTATGTAATATTTTGGAGTGTGGCTTTGAAAAATTCTGTCAATTGGAGGAAGGAGTTTCAGAGCCCAATACTTTACAACGCGTTCGTTGATTTCCGATTGCTGATTGCAAGGGAATCGGAATCCACGCCGTATTCAGTGTGGATGATTTGTGTCATTTGTGCCCTCCATCAGCACAATAACACGCCAGAATCTCATTTACAACCTTTGTACAGTGCTGATATCCACACTATTAAAAGTCGGTGGGACGAAGGTCATAAGAATCATCATGGGCTGAAGATAGAGATTTTTCAAGGTGACCTGCTCCAGGTACCTTTTCAGGGCAAACTTATTGGGTTAGCACCAGCCTTGAAGGATGTGTTGAATGTAAGCGTCACTTTCGATCACCAGAGAACCAAAGTACAAAGTCTAATTTATTTTGCATTCGAACTTAGCCCATACAATATACAATGGTATCAATCAAATCGGTTCCCCCAATTTCGAGTCGTCTCTCATGGCCTTAGAATGCAAGATTATATAATGCTACATGTTGTACCAAAAACCGGTGTAATCGACACAACGTGGACTGGGGTACTCCGACCTTTTGATTTTGAAACTTGGTGCACCCTTATGATTTCTCTCATCTGTTTAGTAACATTTCTCTCAAAAACCCAAGTTGATTCGGCACAACGCCTGAGTTTACTCATTTTGAAAGTCGTGGCTCCTCTACTCGACAAATCGTATGAATGCAAAATATCAAAAATGGTAAGCGCGTTACTGACCAGTTGGGCGCTTATCTGCGTTTCCTTAACTATTCTTTATGGTGGTGAACTGTTCTCTGCACTTGCCGTGTTTCTTCCTCCTGTACCACCGAAGAGTTTGATGGACCTCTGCCATGGAGAGCAACAAATTTTATCCCAATGCTCGTATTCATATGCAGATGGAAATTCCAAGTCCAAAGTGGCCTACGAATTGGTTATGTTAGCTGAATCTGGTTGGAGAAAACAAAAGTCTGTACACATCGAAGAAAATAACTGCCTAATGTCGATAGCTCAGAAAGTGAACAGAACGTTTTGTACTTATTCAAATCGTATTTCTCGTCCTGCAAACTTTGACAAGCCTCAGATTTGTAAACAAAAGCACGGAAATCCGTCCTACACGCAACCAGTTACATTTTTGGAATCCTTCAAACAAGCAAAACGGATACACAAAATTTACAAAAGGTCCCCCCACAGGTGGTGGACAAGCGAAATAGCTATAGATTCCTTCTTCAGTGAGTTGTCTCCCGTCATAACCACGGCCAATTACTTCAGTAAGCTGTTTGAACCGCTTTTGAATGCTTGGGCTGCTGGTGGATTTCTTGAACACATTCAAAAGCTTCGTGTTTACTTAGATGACGCACCATACAGAACCGTCAACAGAGAATTTTTCGACGAAAGTACTCAATTTAAGCCGATGGAACTTCAAGTTTTGTTGTCATTGAGATACATTTTTCTCGTGGTATTTGGCCTCGCCATAACAGTTTTGCTTACAGAAGCCCGTGAAATTTTGATTGAATCATTTATTCAGATACTTCGAATTTGCAAATTTCATCTTCAGCAATGGCGGAAAAGATTAAGAACAAGATGGGTACTATGGACAATTCAGAAGAAAGGACAATAATAATCAGCTTGAATAAAAAATAACTCTTCACAGAAACAAGGCCTTCATTCTCCGTATCAAACACGGCATGTTAATTTCAAGTATTTGTCACGCGGATTTTGTATTCTGTATGAAATATATAGTGATACCTAAAGCAAACCAGGCAGAACACACATTTTCAAGTATATTGATTATTACCAAAATGTGTCCAGAGTTTGTTCCCCAATCTCAAGCGTAAATACAGACAAATGCACTACAAAGTTCAAACCTGCATTTGGAGAAGTAAGGCCGTAAGGCTTCAAGTAAAAGTGCACTGAGACGTTCAATCAAAGTGAATATTTGAAAAACTGATCCTTTGAAATTATTGCAATCCGCGTTTAAAGGAAATGCTGTCCAATCGCCTGCAAAAAATTTTTTGCTTCAATTTAAACTGGTTACCGTATTCATATATATAAGCGGCAAATGAAAAGTATGTTGTCAGTTACCGAGAAAAATTTAGGGTTTCTACGTATTAGAACTGGATTTGTGCAGGAAGGGGAACAACTAAATCAGGTAGGCCTTAGCAAACACTTGTGGTTATAGTGTCTACTAATTGACATTACACCGTAACACATCCAGAAAAGTTGTATGAGCTAGGTGTTATCATAATTTATGCGCACCTCTTATTGTTTCATTATCATGATAGTCTGCACCGATAATTGTTTTGTGTAACAGGTTTAACCGTAAGCTTTGGAAGAACTATGAGTTTTCAACAATGTATTTGATACGAGTTCAACTAAAACGGTTACACGTGGAATTTTACTCAATGATAGGAAGAATACAGAAATTAATGCATGGCAGAATCTACAATGTTTAGTATGAGTACGAGCTGATTTCTTGCTTGCGTAAGCTTTGGGGGTTAAAACTATGCTATGTAAGCAACAACCCAGCAAGTGGTAATGATTCATTTTATTACGTCTGTTATCAGAATGAAAACGTGACTCATCGTGTGGTTAAATAAATAAATGTCGTACTGAGCTAGTGATCTAATACATATTATATTTGTCAAAAGAAGCACATCAAAAGCCATTTATCGCAAAATAAGCGGTTCCTGATGCAACTCATTACATAAGAGTTGACTATATAAATGATGCAATTGATTATGACAGAAAGAGAAAGTACCAAGTTATAGTATGATTCGCCTAGTATTAAATGGCATGCGTCTTTCGCCAGCCAGGAATCGTTACGATAGGTGGTCTCTAAAGGTACTTCCGAAACATTCTGAAAAGCCAAAAATAAATGAAATGTTTTTATTGATTAAGTACAAGCACGTGTTTAAGTGTGAGACTTATCGATATTGGAATTAGGTAGTAGTTGAGATTTTGTCTGGTAACATTTGGAGGACTTACGGTTGTAGTTCCTACAACCATTAGTGCAACTAATGGCGCAAGAATTGTTGTCTTAGATAGATGCATGATTGTAACTTTCAGAGCAAACGCTGTAATAAGTCGGAGTTCTGCGGGATTCCGGCATTTATAGTTGGCAGAATATTGAACTCCGGGATGAATAGCTTGTTATCAATGCATGTATGAATCAGGAAGATTGGTCGACCCAATTTACGAGGTCATAAAACGAAAGCTACCACTGAAGGATGTGAACAAAACACAGTTAAACTCACATATAATCAGTCTCTGTTTGTTTGATATCAAGAAACTAAGCTGATATCATACAACCACCTGTGTCCAATATAGAATACTTCTTGGTTATGGTTAATATTAAGAATTTAAAAATTCATGTCGATTAAAATGCCTGTGTTCTGTTATGATAATCTGTTAAAATATAGAAAATTAGCGGAAGCAACAGCAATGAGTAAAAACATTAGCTCAAAAAGCTAAATCAAAATGGCGAATAAAAAAATTCGTCAATTTAAATGCAATAATTAACTTTAATTGCTTCCTTAACCGGCAAGGATGACAGAATACTATACTGATGCTTCAAGCGTAAATCATCAGCTTGAAAAGCTTTATCGAAACAGCGAATAAAAAATTTGGTCCATTAAAATGCATACAGTCAACTTTAATTGAGCAAGTAACCAAAGTAAAAGTTAACCGATGGCTCTGAAACTTAATTGCCCAGACTGGGTTGACCCAAGGAACAACCGTACCAAATTTCATCGAAATTGGCTAAGTAGTTTCGCCAGAACGGAGCGTGAAGGACGGACGGACGGTTAGTTCCGCCATTCGCATAAAGTAGCTTCCGCTACTTAATAATTGCTATTGCTGCAAGCTGAGGCAAACTTATTCTAATGCAAAGCCCATTGTCATCATGTGCAACGTTGAGACCAAATATATAACAAACACAAACATGAAACTTTATCAGGTTAAACAAACAGTTGATAAAGGGTATATGTATTACATCAATGATTTGTGGACCATCTTAATGGAAAACATTAAGTTTGTTTTAAATACTAATAAAAACTCCGGAAAGCTAATAAATATGAAGCTAAATTGTGTAGATGAGTTACAGATTTTAACCGACCAGTCATCTTTGTTAGTCATGTGGTAACCAAAACATACGTTAATGAATAGCATCACCGGAACCCTGTACTACAGCATATGTACTTGAAACGCTGAAACTCTGCAGTCAAGAAATCAGGCCAACTTTTAATAAATTAAATTAATTGAAATACATAACATGATTCATAATCTCACTGAAAGATAAGCAAACACTTCCCAAACTTTTTATAATGTTTACTTGACTGTAAATATGTAACCCATATATTGGATAACAAAGCTGGAGCTACGGCTCCGAACGATGAATATTCAAATAAGTTGCAAGCCATAAACCTTGTTTCACTGATTTCCGCTACGTACTAGGAAAAGCTTTATATACAGATTACGCTTGCCCGCTTGCGCTTGTCAATTGACTGAATAACCAATCAGTCAATGGTGTCATACGTGAAGCCTACCTGAACCAGCAGTAAAATATAAGTATTCTGGACATGAAAATATTTTGAATTCATTGCGATTTGAGTCAATTTATTGTACGTAAGATCTACGAGTGTTCAGCATTTTAGCTTTCACAAAACTATAATTTATAGTAATAATAATTAATTAATTATAAAGACAAAATATGATTATGAAGTGTAACGACGACAAATAATAATTCATTTAATCTATATTTGTGTACGACCGAGGGAAATAGTTTCTTATATAACATCCTTTGTCTTTATTTTTTAACCAAAAAAGTCGGATCTAGCCCCCCAAATCGGAATTCTTGGGTAGAAATACATACAAAAATTAATTTTGGGCTTATTCCGCCAAGTTTTGAATTTTGATTTTTTACCAAGGGTTTTTACACAAATGAAGGCCAAGGGTAAAAAAAACGTAATATTTACAACCTTCATTGTCATAAACACTCCAAAAGTCATTTCCAGAGAAAAAAAACGAGCTTGAAAAATGGCGGGCAAAATGCTTACATGCTACCCTTTTGGGGGTTAAATCCGACTTTTTTGGTTAAAAAATAAAGACAAAGGATGTCATATCAGAAACTATTTCCCTCGCTCGTACACATTTAAATCAGTCTTGAACCAACAAAAGCAAAGTTACAGTGAATTGTGTTTAATAAGCAACAAGCAATTTATATTCTGTAAAGTGTTATTTCAAATCGATGGATTGCACTTTTCTGTATTAATGTAGTATGCAGTATGCATCAAATATATTCTTAATCCAACCTTAGTAAGGCCATGTTTTATATGTGTAACATTATGAACTAGTATCGTTAGGAGTTAGTGTAATTAGGTCCCAAATGTACATAGAAAGCGCTCATTGGAAAGATAATTTACGTTTTCTTCGTACTCTTTCCCCGACATATTAAAGTGTCATTTCTTAAAATGAGGAGCACAGAGATACTTCGCATCATCTGCACATGTTGCTGGGCTGAATTCTCTCATTCCATTGTGAATTAGAGGTTTCATCTGAAACACAAAAAATTCAGCTTTGACACTTGTAAAAATTCTTATACATATAATTGAATTTCAAATAAATGTCTGATATGCATACATTTTCTAATAGAATGGTCACTAAGTCTGTTTTTTGCGCATATTTGGCAATCATATCCGTCAAAACAGCTATGTACGTAGTAGTTCCCCTCATATCCCTACTTCTTGGCTTGTAATGTCCATCATGTCCATTGGAATGTAAATATCAAATAATTTGGCCAATATTGTTTATTGGCAATATTATTTACAGTTTGAATTACATTTTTCGGTCCACATCCTTGAAAGAAGAAAATTTTTGGGGTTTTCATCCAATACTTGTCCTGAAGAAAACCTCTCACCTTTCCTACAACAATTCCCATGACCAGGTCCATATCTAAACTGATAGTCTCACCGTTACCAACATTGACAATTCCTCCTTGTGTATGAAAAGCAACATAGACAAGAACAGATTCTGCATCCATTCTTTCACACTCCTGGCTCAACTTGTCAATTTTCTGGACAAATTGTGGTCTCGTGAAATCCTCTGCAGGGTCTGATGTGGTCATTACGTTGTAGCCCAACTTTTGAAATCGTGTCTTTAACCGTCTAGTGCCCACGACAACATCATTAGAATAGTTGTAAAGCATGTTTATTATAAGTACGCAGACCTTGAATCCACTCGGAAGCTTGTACCCAAAACAGGTCATAGAGATGAATAAGAGATGATGGCGTCTTTATCGTTTAAATGATTTGTGACAGCCCCAAGACGAATTCAACCCATGCCATAAAATATGTTGAAGGAAATA